>BAUE01072213.1:0-23418 GCA_000787875.1 Solanum virginianum | reverse complement strand
TTGAAAGTTCACAAATAGCTCACGTACTAAAATGAGGGTCGTAACATCTGATGTCATAGTATTGTTTACTTTAGCCCGTTTTACATACAATACATTCCACGTACTAATGCCCTTTTGGTGTTGTATCATTTTATGATGCAGATTCTGTAGACAGGGGACTTCAGCAGGCTAATCGTTAAGAGTCATGAATTTCTAGACAGAAACTTGGTGAGTCCTCTCTTGCTTTCGGAGAACATATTTTGTGTATCTTCCATTCATTCTTGATTTATTTCATTAGAATGTGGTAGCCATGACCTATCATGGTACCTTCTTAGAGGATAACTATAGAGGCTTCATAGACACAGACATCTGATTGTTGATGTCGGGATTGCTTATTTCCCATTTCTTTTCTATTGAGATATTTCTTTCGTACTTTATATGATAATGATTGTGATAGTCATTGATAGTCTATTATTCTCTTTATATCTTCTGCATATGAGTTGATTGAAGGAATGCAATGAGACTAGGTGGTTCGCTTGGGGGCTAGCAATAGTCTCCAAGTGCTAGTTACGTCTAGGGTACCCTCCCGGAGCGTGACAGAATGAGTACAAGAATATCTAAAGTAGTACAATAGAGTAAATACAACTGTCTTAAATGAAGTACAAAGCTGATAATATCTGTACAAAGTCTGAAAAGAAATAATAAAAAAAAGTCTCAAAGATCCACGGTGACTCGAAGTCTTAGCCTTATCGATAAAATCTGGATAGGTGCAGAAAACCAACTAGAATAAATCAACTATCCTCTGTGGGTTATTGTGCTCGATCTGTAGGAAGGAAATAAAGCAAGGTTGAGTACACCAAAATATACCAAGTAGGTTTAATCGATTAGATAAGAGAAATTGAACAAATATGCAATAACGAAGAATCCTATCACTTCCATCAAAAGAGGTTAATACACAATATAAACATTAATAGGAACAAGTAAAGATAGTAAATACAATCAATAATGCAATGCAGGAATGCAATGGTGTCGTAGGCCATGTATGAGGTGAAGTCACGACCGTCGCAGGCCCGATGTACATGTCTATTGAGCCGAAGCTATAAGATAGAATCTGAGGACGTCGCATGTCATATACTCAAATATCTTAAGGAGTCGCAGTTCATAATCAGAAGTATCTCGAGACGTCGCAGGCCTCATACTGAAGTGTCTCAATACATATCATGATGTCTCAAATGGTGTAGATACAATAAGATGTGTGCATACCAATTCAACCAGTCTAGTATAAGATATATGCATACCAATACAACCAATCTAGAATAAAATGTGTGCATACCAATGCAGGCAATCAAGAATAAATATAATAGCAATACGAATGACAACTGATATGTACAGTAGCATCACATCAAACGGGCTTAATCATGTTCATCAACTAGTACCACAAAGCCACCATTATGTCTCATATCATCATTATCTCATCATTAGTCAGGATGCTAATACCCAAGTAGACTCACAAATCTCAAGTTTATCACAATTATCTCCAATTAATCACAACATTATCCAACAGCTAACACAAGTCTCATATTAACATAATGACATTCAAAATCATCTCAATTCTCATAATTACATCTTAGTTTATCAATAGGATCGCCATTTACTCAACTTTCGACATAATCAGTATCAGATTATCATCAATTCTATAAAATATCATGCTATTGGCTCATCATTCAATTTAAATCTTACAATTATTACATAAACATATTCATTAACTCAAATTCAATCCCAAAAAGGTTAATTGAACCTATCTCAATGCCGAAATCACACTTGGACAAGCTTTCAATCAACTCAAGCCTCCAAACGATCCCCGGATCGATCAATCACTATCAAAAATAGATACTATGCATCAAGAGGTGCATTTTGATACCCATATTGGCACAAATTAGGCTTAAGGGGCAAAATAGTTAAAATTAGTACTAAAATTCAAAGATTCTGAATCTAGAAATTGTCTTTAAATTAGGTTTCACATGAAAAACGAAGTTAGTACGTGAAAATCCCACTAAAATCAAGTTCAAATTGAATGAAAAATTGCCACGTAAAGTTTCAAAAGTTTTAGACCAAAAATTTCCAATTTTGGACATTCAAAATCATAAAATTCAAGACAACATTAAGATAAAAGCCATGAAAATTAATCAAAATGACGTTCGAAACACTTACCCAAACTAAAAGATTTCTCCAAAAATTCGCTTAAAAAATCACCTCTCAAAGTTTGAAATATCGAAAATGGAGTAGAAATGGTGATTTTACGTCTTTAAAATCAACTTAGACAAAATGTACTTAGCAAACGTGGATAATTATCCGCGAACGTGGAGCGTAACCATAATAGACCTCCGCAAACGTAGAAGTTTGTCCGCAAATGTGGAGAAGGACAGGATTCGTTCTCTGTGAACGAGAAGGGCAAAATTATCCTGCACTAGAACCTTTACACCAGCACTTATCAATTCTCGAAATGGACCCCATGGTCCATTTGGAACCCAAATTTCACAAACTAAACATGTGTCCACATTGAAAATCATGATTCGGACTCAATGAAATAATCACAATTCAATTTCGAGGTCTCCACAATACATTTACCGATGCAAGTCATATAACCTAGTTTAAAACTTAAAATACCAAAACTGTATTTGACAACTTCAAAAATTATGACGAGACCATTTTTAGCGTTAGTTTCATTATGCGAAACTATTGGAATGTCAAAATTTTGATTCAAACTTTTGAACTCCAAATGTTGACCAAAGTCAAACTTTGGTTCTGGAGACAATTAAAAATACAACTTTTGGCCAAAAAACCTCATTTTAACTCCAAGTTTCAGTTCTTTAACTTCTCTAGACCAATTTTGAAGCTAATGAAATCGATGAATTTCTGATCCGACACTCGAAACTCAAAATAACATAAAAACTCACTTTTTCAATAACTTAAGCTTTCAAAAATGCCAAAACTCATATTTTCAATTTTTCAAACTTAGGATTTCAGTTCCAGCAATACAGATAGTTCAAAATAGGCCCAAAGTAACTTACAAAAGGGTAAAATAGTAATTTTTATAGATAAAGTAAAAAATGACCAACCAGGTTATTATAAAATAATTGAGTTAAGAGTAGAACTTTCAAAATATGTAATCATGATAATTCATTTTGATAATATTGATAAATATACAAACTGATTTAAAATTAAATATCTCAAATAAATAATCAATCATTATTTATAAGAACAAATATTTATGCTTTATGTATCATATTAAATAATTATGATCAATTTCTTTGTTAATTAGTTTATGGTTAAGGACCATGTAAGTTTCATCAAATACTTTTGATGTACAGTATATGACTAATAAATATATCATGATGCATAAAGATAAATTCTTCAAAATAGATTGGGAAATATGTTAGTTTGTCTAATATAAAGAGGAGATAATAAATAATCAAGTGTCAAAAATACTTCTATTGAATATCTTTGAAGGAAGTCTACGATATCCATGAAGTATGATAGATTTGATCAGTTCTTAATAAAATAATCCTTAGGAAAAGGGGAGGAATCATAACAAGTAAGCAATATGCTCTTGAAATGCTTACGACATAACACTTAATGAAACCTCATTAGAGGAATAAGTAACTAAAAATAATGAAATGATGAGATCTCAATAAGTTATGTCGCATTGTGAACCAACAAAAATGATATATTGTCGATGACATATTTAATACAATATTCTGCAATATTATATAAGGTTATGCGGATCTGACTTCTATGATCTATTAAAACATGTTCTAATTATCAAGTGAAATAATGCATTTTGGTAAGTGTAAAACTTATTTGACTTGCAGTCTAGATACTAGAAAATATTATGCATTTAATATTGGATGTTGTCACTTGACAAAATTAATATGAATTTTTTTGAAAAATTCAAAATGCATGTAGCATATAAAAGTTTTCGAAAAGCTTGTTTATAGTCCTTAAATGGATTAAATTAATCAAGAATCTTTTGTATTGTTATGCAAATTGACTTCAATTTAAACTCTAAATTTTTTTTAAAAGGGCAATAGATTATTTGCTTAAAGAAGTTGAAATGAAGAATTTGTAAAATTCTTTAGTTTGAAGTACTACATCATTAGAGAAAAAATACATAAAAAGAGATAGAACAAAATTTATTTCACCAAAAATTTTCTACACATAAGCTCTAAAAAGAATAACTATATCACCTTACAATGAATTCGTTTGAGTGATGATATGCATGATATATTCACAAAGTCTATACCAATTGTAATTCTCAAAAAGATGAAACACAAAATTGTGATGTGAAAATTCAACAACAGCAGCAACACATATCCAGTGGAATCGTACAAGTGAGATTTGGGGAGGGTAGAATGTACGCAAACTTCACCACTACCTCACAAAGGTAGAGAGACTGGTTCTTGGGAACCCTCATCTCAAAAACCCATACACATAATAAACTAGATATGAAAAAAAACAAGGAAAAGAAAAGCAAATAGAAAGAACGACTAATAACAAAAATCACATGATATTGTGTAAATACGATAAAATTAACATATATAAAATGGATAATGACAACACAAGATATAAAGACACGACTAATCCTACTACCCTACTATATTCTTCGTGTTATTTTATATAGTTTCATAAACATTTATTTTTCATATTATTTTATACATTTCATATCATATTTATTATTTTATTTATTTTTTAATAAGAGATCTTAATTATTAAAATAAAAATCCCTTTTGATAAAAACCTTTTATCTTTGAATACAATATTTTTTTTAAGAAAAGAAAAAGGAAGAGGCAATAATTTGGGTATAATTATACCACCAAATAAAACCCCTAATCAAAGTAGTAAAGTTAAGACACTCTTTAAAACCCTCACGAGCCGTTTCTTTCTTCTCCACCACGCCGAACGCAAAAACCCTAAAATGATTGCATAACACAGACCTTTTCTTCTTTCAATCAAGAGTTTGATTTACATTGCATTTCACTGCTATACTACTCATTCGCTTTTCGACATAGTACATAGCAAGTCTTCTTCTTGTTGTAGGGAATTTTGTTTGGTTGGAGATGGTATCGAGTTCAAAATCAGAAAGTGGGACTCATGTTCTATCCGCCGGTGTACGGGAAATACTAGAATCTATCAAGGAAGTTGTTGGAAATTACTCAGATGCTGATATATATGTAGCTCTTAAAGAAACCAACATGGACCCTAATGAAACTGCTCAGAAATTGCTCAATCAAGGTGTTTTTTCTTCGACCCACTTTTTTTTTAATTGGTTTATGCTCAAATTGAGCTGAATTGGTATATAGGATTCATACAGCCTATTCTGAATATTTTGTGATTGAGAGTAGTTCTTTGCTTTCTTGTTTATGCTGCATTTTGTTTGATCAAATTAGTACAAGTCAAGGACCTTTTTGGCCATTTGATTTTGGAAGCATTTTTTTTTTTCAAATATCTGTTTGGCCATAAAGATTATCTAGGTTTTGGGAAACTAATTTTCAAATCCGAAAATCTGCTTCAAACCTGTTTTTGGGCCAAACTATAAGCAAGATTAAATTTATCCTTTGTTTGAATGGTGGCTTGCCGTGGTTTCATAATGTACATACTGTATGATATGGTACAGTATAGTACTATACCAAACAATACAATGTTTGGATAGACTGTGTGGTTTGCTATTGTTTAATGAAAATTTTGTTGTTTTGTTTGACTATATGTTACTTTATTGTAACTGATAAACTTATGAAAACACCCTTAATTATTGCAGCCCTTGGTCAATATTTAAACAACTTTTTTTTAAAGTAAAAGTATAACTAAAAATAGTAGTCAATTACATAAATTTATAGCCCAAAGTCCTGAAATAGGAGGAAAAAACGAACATTAAAAAAATATTGAAACGTAGGATAGAAAACTTGAGGAGAAAAGAAGCTTTAAAAGTTAATGCGGAGGAGAATGAGTAATATGATTGTGATAAAGTTTAATAAAGAATAAAAGACAAATTAGAATTATTTAAAATTAAGCGCGCGCATAATTGAAAAAAAAGAGTAAACCATGGGATACTGCCCAAACCATATTATACTATGTGATTTAAGAAACAATCAAAACAAAGGTGGTCCGTCCTCTTACTAAACATACCATATTATAACATGGAAAACCACCATCCAAACAAGCTGTTAGTGTTTGCCGCCCAATACTTAGGGGTTTTGTTAGACGCCTTTCTTGGATTCTGAACCCACAGAATCTTTATGTTAATGGGTAGTGATTAGGGATTTAATGCAAACGCATAAGGACATTTTCAACTGTATGTTTCTTTGTTAGAGATTGCATCTAATGTCAATTTGTGCATTTGCCACGGCCTCTTTTGGAAGTCTAGGAGAGCAGTACATGGAGGCTTTGGTACTAATATCGAGAGGGTTTGGAAGTCAAGTATGAAGGTAGAAGGTTGTGAGGGAGTTGAGAGTTCTCTTGCTTTCCAGTAATATAGGCTTGGCAGTCATATTCGGATCTTTTTTCTTACCAGGGGTATTAGCAAGATTCTTGTAGTTTCATATTCTTTGATTTTGGTTATTACCTGTGATTATTGTGCTTAAGAGTATTACGTTACTTTGTTGTTGTTATTGTTCTTTCCATATCACATTATTTCGTTGTGTTACTGCCCTCATTTATGTTTCTCTTTTTCAAAATGCTTGGAAATGTTTTATTTTAAACTGAGGGTCCATCAGAAAACACTTCTCTATCTCTACGAGGTAGGAGTAAGGTCTGTGCATACTTTACCCTCCATAGATCCTACTTGTAGAATTACACTTGGAATGTTGTTGTTGTTGGTACTATTGTCAGTAGCTTGTAATGGTTTTATATTCAGCAAGGTTCTGTGACAGTTAGGTTTGACTATTTTGCTTATTACTCTACTTGATCGTTGATTTAAGGTTCCTGAAAGTTAATTTTAGATATCGTGGGCTTCTGTTATTATATTCATGCATTAGAAAGGGGAGATGTGGTGTTAGTTATAAGGATTTTTTATATACAATGTCATTGTAAGTAATATAATTTACAACAAGAACAACATACTAGTGGAATCCCAAAAGTCGGGTCTGGGGAAGGTAGTGTGTACACATACCTTACCTCTACCTCTTGGAGGTTGAGAGTGTATAGTTCTAAAATTTCAAAATTATCAATCCACTCTTGAACTGTAGTTGGCTCTTTCCAATAGTATGGTAAAATAATCTTTCCACCTTAAGTACATAAAGTTAATTGCAAAATCATAGTTCAACTTTTTTTTTTTTGGTGACGAGGGAAACCTGCAGCCACTACCTTTTGGGTGCGCACAGGGTAAAACCCTCGCTCCTATGCAATAGCTCGCAAACCACACAAGAGAGGTAACCAGCACTAGGCAAGCCCTGTGCGATGAGCTTGACCCAGAAGGCAAACTCTTTGCTTCCGTTGGCAAGGGTTTTGAACTTGAGACCTCTCATTTGGAAGTCCCAAGCCCAAACCACTGAGCGAACCAGAAGGGTATAGTTCAACTTTTCTTCCTAAAAAAGTAGAAACTGGTGTACCCATGAATTTTCGTTACTGCATCAGATTTGTTAGTATTATTATTCAATTTTGGTATTCTGATGAATATCATTGAAACTGCTGCATTTTGGTGCTGGTTTTATCCTTTGCAATATCCTCCAATATGGAACAATCTGTATTCACCAGAAAAAAAATCATCTTTTCCTTCATTTTCTGATGTGAAGTGTGTCTAATCCTTCAGTTTTTGCTTTCAGATCCATTTCACGAGGTGAGGCGAAAAAGAGACAGAAAGAAAGAGGTAAATGTTTTCAAACTGTTCAGTGGTTCTAGTTATTATGTGATGCGCTTTGCTGAATATTATTCTTGATGCCCATTGCTGTCAGACAAACATTTGTGATACTCTTTTTTTTGGGGTAAATCAGTCAATTCTACACGAATTCCAAAGAAATCGCATGTTTCTTTCTCTTGTTGACGTTGATTTCTGTCCTCTAAACGATGTACAATTGTTGGCCGCACTATTTTGTTACTTTATTTTAGTCTTCTTAATCTTAATTCTAATTAAAACTATCTGTCATCTTGCTTCAGAACCATGGGTATAAAAGTTCTACTGCTCCAGAAAATGGAAGTTATTCAGAGCGTGGTGCACAGGAAATGAGGGTCAACACACATATCAATCATAACATCCGAATAGGCAGCTACAATCGAACTGCTTTACCTAGTAATTTGATCTTATGTCAGATTTATGTTTCTTATGTTTACCTTATTCTTGATGCCCTTTTATGGATGAAATACCTTATTTTATCAAAAAAATGTTTTGTAGTACCTTAAGGTCCTAGATCTCCTGGGGAGGTGCTGGTTGTGGGAGGTCATTGAGCCTTTTGCAGTAATAGAATACATACACGCTTTAGTTTCTGAAGAATAATCTCTTATAGAGGCATATCACCCAAAAGCTTCTAGATGTTTGTAAATGTTGTTCTATTGGTGGAGGAACAGGCATTTGAATTGCATCAGTTGTAAGAAGAAAGCCCCTTTGTGCATGCTCAATTATGTGCAGAGAACCATGTCTTAAGGGTGTCATCAGATGTACATGTAGTATATATTGGGGCAGTGACAGGGGTTAAGGTCTTAGCAATCTCAGTCGTAAATGCTTTTGGTGGCAATATGTAATTGCTGGCTGATTTATTTTCTTAGTTTTTTGCATCCTACATATTAAAGACTTGAAAAAAGATTCCTTTAATTGACTACTTCCTCATTACTCTCTTCAAGAAGCTGGAAGTCAATAGGTTATATATTATCTGTTCACATGGTTAGCTGTTTAGAGAAGTCAGCTTTTATATTGGATGTTGTTGCAATATTGGCTAGACTTTGTCAAATGGGTATTGATGTTGGTCAAATACTTCACATCTCTGATGTTTGTATTTCAAATATAATATGTTTATAATGTGTCTGCTCTCTCTTGTTAGTTCTCTGCCGTACCCCTTGTTAAATTGCACTCTTTTTGATAAGTAAATGAGTCTTTGTATTCATGAATCCCTCCAACATGGTGCATAACAGGGTACATCAGGATTGTACTGATAAAAATAAGAACTAGGATACAGCAGATCATTAGAAAGCCCAGCCCTAGCTGCTCTAATCAGCAGCTGACACTGTTATATTCAACTCTCCTGCTTACCCTGTATCTCCTGTGAATATTGTAGTTTTCTTAGTTTTTACTGAATGTGAAGCTCTTTTTGGACTACCACTCATAGTTTGATACTTGCCCAAAAAAACTACCAGTCATCGATGTCAAAAGTCAGAAGTGCAGAAAAGTTATGTTAGAAGGAGGAGCTTTTAGGTGCAGAGCTTAATTGAAGCACACACTCTAGTAATGAAATTGAGAAGCATTTTGTGTGTGTATTTGTGTATATGTAGGTATAATGCACAGAGGAAAAAAACTGCACATACGAACAATAATTGTATGGACAAAGATAAAATTCTGTAATGTCCATCAAAATAAGAAAATAAGTTCTGAAAGTTGGTTGAAATATATATGAAGTAAAATCATTCTCTTATTTTTTCCTGGTAAAATTAATTAGCACTTGTGTAAAAAAAAAACATATAAGTTGTAAAAACCAGGTCAATGAAATACAAATGCAGGAATGTAGGTTTAGTAAAACCTTTTCTTTTATCTTTTCTCCTGATAAAATTAATTCGCACTTATGTATAAAAACATATAAGAAGTAAAAACAATTAGCATTCAATGAAAATGCAAGTGCAGGAATCTAGTTTTTAAGTTCTTTATCAAGATGTTCCGATTGAGGAACTTTTAATTTTACTTAATGGAAAACATATTTCTTTTCTGTTTACCGAATAATATTTTCCAATATATTTCTTAAACAATTAATCTTTCACTTTTTGAGCTAGATTTTCTAGCGTAGCTTAAGCATTCCTCGAGTGCATCTTTTGACAATAGAACTAATGATAACTATATCTCCTTTCCTTCAGTTAATTTCTGGTGATTCTATAACATACTTATTAGTTGTTTGACTTTGTTCCCTGAGGTATGTTAAGGTAAGCAATTTGATGGAATTATCTCTAGATGCAGGATTTACTCGAGAATTCCGTGTTGTGAGAGATAATAGAGTTAACCAAAATGTCAATAAAGTGGTAAAGGCTGTCCAGACTTCTACATCTGCTGAACCAGTGATTTCAAATACTTCTGTACAGAGGTACATTGTGCTCTCTTGTTTCTAATGCAGTAATGCTTTCCATACTTAGTGGGTCTTTGGGTTGGCTTATTTTAAGTGACTTTTGGCTTTTAAGCTATTTCTTTTAATTTTGGAAATGTTTGGGAACAACTTACAGAGCTCAAAAACAATTTTTCTAAGCTGAAAAGTAAAGAAAAAAATCCAAAAGCTAAAAGTTGGGTATCCCCAACTTATGGCTTTCGACTTTTAGTTTAAAACCACTTTAAAAAGTCAATCGAAACACGCTCTTAGAAAACACTGGCTGATCAAAGTAACGGGAATATGGTATGTTGACCTACACATGATATCTTGATCAAATATTTGTTTTCTAAGTTAGACAATATCCAATGAGCTTGTAAATTAAAGGATGGACCTGGAATTGATTGAATGCCGTGAGATGTTTACTTTGGAAGTTGAGGTGTATTCCCTAGAATGTTCATGGCTTATATCTTGGCGTTTGAGTCAAATGGCGATCAAGCTATTACAGTGAATAGCTATTTACCCCCCTCTTATCCCTTTGCCTTCTATTTTTTAGGTACAGCTTTGGGGCTAGTGGCAATATAGACCTGCCAATTATGTTCATGCAGGTTTAACCTTTGTGTCAGTTCTGTGTATTTCAATGTTCTTCACAATTAGATTTACGGAAAATTGAACACCTCTCCCAGTTAGTTTTCATGTTGTCTTCCTTGGTAATATATATTATTTCCATCTAAAATCAGATTAATTGCCATTACTAACATCAACACTAAGAAATATTGAGGTGTGGGGTTAATATATTTAAAATTATAGTTGAACAGGCAATTAATCCAATTTAAACATAATAGTTAAAATAAGTAACATCGTCAAGTTGACATGTGCTTGCTTACTATTGTTATTTCTAATGATTCCCTATTTATGTAATGTCTAATACATTTTTTTGGTATATTTTTCCTAAGATATACCAGGCCATCGTCGCATATTGAGTATTATCCTTATATCCTACTCAAATTGAATGAATGTAGACACCTTTTATCATATAACTGCATTAATTTTTTGTTGATTTTCAACCGACTTTTGCCGTTCACTGTTCATGGATATATTGTACCTTAAATATTACGGTGCCACACTATTCTGAGATCATACCTCTATTCATGTACCTTCCAATTTTGCTTTTCTACCTATTATCTTAAAGCACAAACCTCCTAAAAGTTTTTTGGTTCGGCGGTGCCAACATATCTTCCTTGTCTTCATCATTTTTACTGCATTTGCTGTACATATGGTATAAGGTGCGAGTCTGAGCTAGTAATGTTTATGTTTTTTCTTGTTGGAGTTTGCAGCAGTTCAAAAGGGATCTCTGGCATTACTCTATCCATTGGGAGTCGTTCATCTCAAGCTCCCAATAGGAATTCTCAACAAACACATTCCAATGATGCGAATTTAAGTAGCACTAATGGTCAAGGTTTGTCTGGAGAAATGCATGCATCTGTTTCAAATTCTGCTTCACAGTTAGGAGGGGTGAAGCCAAATGGTTCTCGGCCACATTCTGTTACATCATCTAACAATTCTGTCATTGGAGTTTATTCGTCCTTTTCAGATCCCGTTCATGTACCATCTCTTGACTCCAGACCAGCTGCAAAAGTTGGTGCTATTAAGCGTGAGGTAGGGGTGGTAGGTGCTCGTCGCCAGTCCACTGAAACTTTTGCCAAGTCCTCATCTTCACAAAGCAGGTCATCTTCAAATTCTCAAACGGAGCAGGTCCGACAGGATGGTGGTAACTCTAAAGGATCACTCCGACCTTTGAGCTCAAATTCTAGAAGTGACCAGAGTGCAGTATCTGATTCCCCTAAGTCTGGCTTGCCAATGAGCAGGTCTCTCTCGGGAAATCAGCATATTAACAGACCGCATCAATCTGCGGGTCATCAGAAAGGTAGGCGCTTCATCTTAATATGTATCTTTTGTTTTTTCTTGCTGCTATTATTTCAATTGGTTTTGGGGCATCCTAATAAAGAAAAGGCCGTTCATTTCCTATTCATGTGTGAAGAATAGGGTTAAAGTAAGCAGTGGAATAATAAGAAATGGAGGGGTGGGTGGGTGGGTTAGTACACTGAATGTTACCATCACTATCTGATTTAGTGCATAAATGGTTTCCGAATGGTGCTCTGCCTGGCTCTTTCAGGTTTCCGAATGGTGCTCTGCCTGGCTCTTTCTGCATGTGCTCATTTTCTAGATCAACCTTACTATATGTTCTTTTTTGTCCTTATATAGCTGTTCAGTGGAAGCCCAAGTTAACCAAGAAGTCAAGCATCACAGATCCTGGGGTTATTGGAAAACCTTGGGAAGGTGTCTCTTTAACAAGTAAGTCAGAAGACATGGAAAAAGAAGGATCTCAGTTGCAAGATAAGATGTCAAGGCTAAACATCTCAGAGAATGTGATCATAGCTGAGCATATTCGAGTTTCTGAGACTGACCGATGTCGCCTGACCTTTGGCAGTTTTGGAGCTGAATTTAAATCTGCGAAAGATTTGGAAGGAGAATCACAGACTGAGCCATCAAGGTTAGTGATGTATAAGTCATACTATTTTGTCCTGTTAAATTTGTTTATTCCTGTTAACTTCATTATAGGGAATTTCGACATCTGTAGTATCCTCCTTTCCACTATCAAACTATATGCAGGAATAGGGGCTATAATTTCGGTTAGGACACATTTTAACAGACTATATATTTTCTACGGAAATCCAGACAATTAGAAAGAACTAAGCAGTTTGCATGCATGTTTAGTGCCGTAAATTTGAAAGAGTAGTCAATGGATATTCCCCGCCCCAAATATGGAAACAAAAGATACATTCATTTGAAGGAATGGCGAAAGCGAATATTTTACTTTACTTCACTACTAATTATTGGATGGAATAGCACAGAGGTGCCAACCAACATGCTTGCCAACATCTGTCTACTTTTGGAATTATCTGTTTTTCTAGCTGAACTTTATTGCGCCGGGAGTTATAGAGAGATTAAAAAACCAGGAGAAATTTTTCTAATTGCCATCGCGTCCCTTCTCATGCATCTAGTTGCAGTTCTTTTTCAAAAGTCTCATTTTGCCCTTCCTTTTGCACTTTTTTAAAACAGTAAATGCACTATGCACTTTGCTATGTTTATGAATGTTTGAGCCTCTTTTCAATGCCCAAAAAGGTATTATGTGTACTGATGTCACATGCAAAAGTTGTGGGCCCCACAAATCGGCCTCAACTCAATTCTTTGTTTATTTTCGTGTACTTCTGACAACTGGAGTCCAGAAGTTGTTTCTCGCTTTTTTTACTTTTACTTGTCCACTATTTCAAAAATAGATTCTCATTTTTACTTGTCACATTTAGCATATCAAGAAAAGAGTATTATTATTATTTTTTTCATGTTTTATCCTTGTCATTAATTACTTATTCCCCTAATAATTTTTCAAGACTTAATACTAAATATCAATTAATAGGGGTGGCATGGTAAAATAGTCATGTCAATAATTGTTTTCTTAATGGACATGCCAAGTAAAAGTGTATGGAGTGTTTTTACATTGCTACTATTTTGCATTGTTGATGCTGCACATCAGGCATTGAAGAATCATACTGGTCAACACACCGGTCATAATTTATGCCAGATCATATCTGTGTAATAATTCTATCATCTTTAGGAACTTCATTGATAAAATTATAATGTTTTTCATTAGCATTTTTTGAAACATTAGTTGTATAAACTGTGTTAATCCTAATGTTAGATGACCTCCCTACCTTCCAAGGTAGGGGGTAGGGTCTACGTACACTCTACCCAACCTAGACTTCACTTGTGGGATTACACCAGGTATATTGTTGCTGGGATTACACCAGGTATATTGTTGCTTAATCCAAACGATAAAGTTTATTTGTAAAATTCAGTTGTTTTCGTGAAATATTAAATTATTTTCTTTTAAAAAGTTAATGCAAAATGTAATCTTTGTTGATTTGTTTTATCACATAAAGAAATATTTTATTCTATCATGAATACTATTAAGGTACATTTTAGCTAGGGGATAATGGAACTTGTATTTAATTGTTCATTTGATTCATTTTGTTCTTCGAGAATTCATAGAGATAATGGATTTTTTTTGAACATGGGTATCCTTATGATGTATTTGAAAAAAAAAGAAAATATATACATTTAATTATATTATTATGAATCCAAAAAGGGGGAAGTGTCTCACCCTGTACATTAGTGAAGTTTTCTTGGAAAATTGCATTTGAGATATGAATGTCATGAGTTTGCACTTGGATTGTACTGGTAAATGTGATGGAGTGGTTTGTTCATTGCGAGTTAACGATACTGCGTGCCGGTCATAGACTCCTCTATGTTGGGGTGTGGCCTAATGAGACTATTTTTATTTTAGATATTATGCAAATAAGCACAATAATTAAAAGCATTAATTAAGCAATCATGTAATGGTTCATATAAGGAAAGATTTAAGAACAAAAATTTTAATCAATTTCAAAGTTGAATATTTTGCAATAATAAATGAAAGCATGCTAGTAATTAATTAACTCTTCTTAGAATGGTTTATATTAGGTAAAATGTTAATCAAGTTTTAAGTCCCAAAATTTGGTATATCTTACATTGTTTATATTAGGAAAGATTTAATAAAAAACTTTAAATCAATTTCAAAGTCCTAAATATTAAGGAAATAACTATTTGTCTATGTGTAAAATCTATTTTTAATAGGTAAAAATGTCTATTCACATTTCGTGTTGGGCTTCATGCTCTAATCTATATTCTATGATCTAACCAACATGTTAACTAATCGATTACGATAAATTGGATCGAGTTTTGCTGTTTTTTTTCTGCAGTCTATTATATTCAAAAAATGAGAACTCCTGTACTATCTTTATCATGTTATGAATGATTACTCCAAAACTAAGAAGTTGTATTACCTAATGACCTTTCTAAATAACTTAAATAACCTACTTGTATAAGATATGCACCTATTCTTTATGAAAAGGTGTTGGGGATTTTAAGGAACACATCTATTCTTGAATGGTACATTCATGGAAAGAACATGCCCATATTGATTATAATTTCATGTTGTTGGTCATAATAAGACCAACATTGTTGGTCTCACCCTAAAGAAGAATTCTGCATCAACTTCAACTCAGGAATGTTATGTAAATAGAAGCATTGCTTAGGAAAAATACCATAACCAATTTCTTACCTTTCCAAAACATTGAGTTTATTTTACAACTGTCACAACCCAAGCCTAAGGCCTAGTCGTAACATAGCAATGAGGAACTCGAGGGCACCTCACCTAAACCTCTTAGCATACCTCAAGCATTTCATAGGAATTGAGCATAAGTAAAAGCAGAATTTTAATGGGAAGCAGGGCTAAGGGAAACATAGAAACCCATAGAGATAAATTCAAACATAGACTCCTATTACTTTGTCCAACAATACGTCTAACATAGACTTTGGCGGGGGCTAAGACATGTTCAAAGCTCACCCTCAAGTAAAATGTAGCAAAAGAAATACAACTAGATAATTAAAATGTCTTAATGCATCAAGCTTCCAAAGAAGTAGGATGTTGTCCTCGAACTAGAGGACTCACCCACACAAATCTTCAACAATCCAAAGTTAGCCATGTGGAGGAGCACCGAACCCTACATGGTTAAATCATGTAGGCAAAAGTATGTGTTAGTACTTGGAATGTATTAAATATGTTGGTATGCAGTGCATGACATGATAACAATGGTGCAACAATTCATAATAGGCCTCATACTAGGTTAATCATGTAAAAGGTGTTATAAAAGCATGGACAAAACGAATGTCATTTCAACATCATAATGCAACTTGGAGAATTAGTAAAATACATAGATGAATATAAGCATAGTAAAGAGACCATATAAGCTTGTAAAATACATGACTCATAGCGACTAAATCATATACCATAAAAAGGAACATCTTTGGACTTAGTATGAGGGAACCATCATAAATCATATCAAGAGGACACCTTGGAACGTTAAGAAAACATGAACATGTGTGAGAGTTACCGTTAATCAACATAGTGAGCTATAACATGGAGTCTTGGTGTTTCCCCTACACCGGAGGAAAGGGAGAGACTACTTGCCAAGGTAGACTTCATTATGCCTAAGTGATCCACTAAGCTACATAATGACCAAGCCTCTACTAACAGGTGAACCTTCTCATCCTACGGTGACACTAGTTATGGGATGGTCTCATGCCTCTACTAAAGGGGAGCTTCCGCATTCATCCCAAGGTCCACTCGATGCCAAAAAAAATTCTCAATGTAATTGAAGGTCATAAGTCATAAGAATCATCAATCGCAAAGGAATTCTACTAACCCTGTCCCATTAAACATAATCATAAAATAGCTCCTTATCATTCGTGACATAAGATTTAGCCTTTCATCATAACACATTCATACCTCAGGTGAGAGAACTCACAACCATTCATTATTGCCTTGGATTTCATCTTGAAGGGTCATCATAGCATAATCATGGTCTAATATAATGTGACTTCTGAATAACCTTTAAATCATGCAACTTAGAGAAAATTCATGCATACTCATGGTGACCATGAAGCCAATTTATGAGTTAGAACCTTGAAACTTACTTAATACATGAATCTAGATACTCATTTAGAAAATCCATTCCACATAACTCAATTCTACCAAAACAATTAGATAAAGCATGAAACTAGACCAATTAGCGTGAGTCATACTCAATTTCATGAACCCTAGACTATGCATGTGAGGGGTCCTACTCAATCATCATGAAAACATGTAAATAATGTCTGTCTATGTATAATGAGACTAATGATCATCATATAAAATCATGTTAATTTATTTTGAGTGAACCATAAAACCCTAGCAATACATATTTGTAAGTAAACGGAGAAAAGGGATGTTTAGGACTCTATGGGTGAAAGGAATCCTATGGATGAAACCCACATACCTGATTATGAAGCCTAAGGAAGAATTAGAAACTTGAAGGAAGGGACTTGGAAACCCTAGCTTTTCTTCAATAGAGAACCTTGGGAGACTTGAGGGAGTTTTAGGACTTAGAATTTTGGGAGAATGATTTGGAATAGGGGTGAATGGGGTAGTATTATGCTGATATGGGACGTACTGGAAGGCAAAACAATGTAGCATTGGGCTTAGGGTGTGAGGAAATGACAGGAACACCCTTCATTAAACTGGCCGGACCAAACTGCAAATGGCCGTTTATGGGCCGTGGATGAAAGTATGACCTGTTGGGTCTCATAAACTCTGGCCCTAAATTCCTGTTCTTTGCTCTTCATTCTACGGACACGTTCTACTGTCCGTAATTGAAACGACGACCCATCCACTAGTTCGTAAACCAAGATCCAGAACCCACCAACTCAGGCCCAAAGCACGAATAGATTCCATGATTCGTGGACCAAATTACGGTCCGTAAAACCACCTCGTGCATACTCCCACACTTATAAAATTCCTTCACTTCACTGCCCATCTACGACTCGTAGAACACACACGACCCATAAAAGGGTCTCGTCCTGTTGAATTAACCTCACCTGTCGAATTAACCTCACCTTTCTCTGAACCCCATCCACGAGGCCTATCTACGATCCGTGAAACGAACCACGGCTCATAAATATGGCTCGTGGTTCAAGTCTAGTAACCAAATTTTCAACTCTTCCCCCGTGGTCCTATCTTCGAACTTCTGGGGTGTTACAAGTTCACTATTAAATTCTATCATCTTATTATTGATGCTTTATACATAGTAAAGAAAAATCCGGAATGGCCTATATATTTGGGAAAACATGTAGTGTCAAGCCAAGCTTATTTGTTAGCCTAGTGTGATGATGACTCAAAGATGTACATGACCACGATAGCATCAACTTGATATTTGTATCAATCACCTTGTAATACATATTAATTAGCAAGAAGATTTTTTACCTAGTATTGTTCATATATGTTCAACGTATGTGACATCTATTAAAACTTGTTATGCTTCCATACTATTATTAAAGTGGGAAACATTTTACTATATAGTCGAATGACCAATTTGTCCACTGTTGGACCTTTTTCTATTTAACAAAAGAGAGACCGAGAAAGCTACATATTTAATTCCCCAAATGTCCATAATACCTTTAAATGTGAATCAGGAGTGTCTTGTAGACTTAATACATAGCTAACTCCTTAAACTTGTCAAGATATTCCATTTAGACACTTGAACTAACCTTGGTTTCAATCAAATATTGCAACTCCTAATAAAGTGTTCTAGGTGGACACTTTCAATCTACATTTTGAAAACAAATTTTGCACGTGTTTTTGTTCATCTTCTAGATAGTTAAATTAACCCTGTAAAATTTGTCGGCTCTTTTAATTGTGAACATCAACCTCAGGTAGAGAATGCATGGGATTTTATGGCTCATCAAGGTGAATGTGTATAATTAAATAAAATGACACATTGTATGTCGTCAATTAACTGCCCAATAGACGAATCAGACCACACATGAGTTTTTCCATAATATGAACCAAAAGTGTCTAATTGGAGCATTTTATTAGGAGTTGAGCTGTTCATTCGAAACAAAGCTTAATTGGAGTGTCTAAACGGAATATCCGGGATAGTTTAAGGGGCTGGGTATGTATTAAGCTTATAATATACTCGGATGGAATCAATTAAAATTTTGATCACCTCATCTAATGTGCTCTGATTATGAATCAAGATATCTATTTTGAAGTATTATTTTTAGTCAGACTTTTAATATGTCGCATGTATTGTGTCATATTATTTCAGCCTTCTCATGTTACGGTCTTAGTTTGAATTTACGTGAAGTATAAGAAAGAGACTTTCGAATTTTGTGGTAATAAAATTGAAGATGTGTGTGGTGTACCTGAATGCCCTATGAAGCTTATGATATTAAACATGATACGTGGTTCTTGAATTAAAGAGTTGCTAAACATAGGAAGTCACATTTTTATTTAAATAGACTTGTTAATTATTAGGTGCAAAAAGTGTGTATAACAGACAGAGTAGTCATTTGGATATCCCTTCTTGTTTAATTGTACGATGCTCTCAGTCTGGATTAAAGAAATAGTCTCAACAAATGATTAAAGTACATTTACAAGTAGTGTTATAAGTTGCAATGAAAATTTAAGTTTAATATAACAATACACATTCATACAACGTTTAGAAACTTAAATAAGTTTCCAGCCTATGAAAACCATTAAATTACGTGTTCTGACATTTTTTTTGATGACAAAGGGAACCGGTAGCCACTGCCCTTTGGGTGCGCACATGGTAAACCCCCTCTCCTATGCAATAGCTTGCAAACCACGTTAGGAGAGGTAACCAAGCCCGGTGCGACGAGCTTGACCCAGAAGGCAAACCCCTTGCTTTCGCTGGCAAGGGGTTTCAAACTTGAGACCTCCAACATGGAAGCCTCAAGTCCAAACCACTGGGCTACCCCGAATGGTAATTACGTGTTCCGACATTCTTAGTAAAAAATCATCTTTCCTGATCCCTGAAAGTTAGAAGAAAGTAACTATTGTCTCCTTTTATTATATACTAGTATATATCTTATGTTGCATTTCAAACAAATTCCAAAATAACAAGCTACTCAATGTTGCATTGCTTAACAAAACTTTTCTATCATCACTTTGTGTAATATTCTTGAACAGTTTGATGAGTATTAGATTCTTAAATTTGATAAACATGTTTTACAGTTTCTCCTTTCAGAAAATGTTGAACTGCACTTTCGGTAACCTAACAAAATATAACAAACAAAAGTACGAAAAGAAGATTAAAAAATCAACTTAATATTGAAGGTAGAACTTGGGCCCTTGTGCAGTATGGATCTATCGTTACTAGTATCCTTGTAGAAGGGAATGAGAAGGCTTCCATTTTATTTAGCAAGCTATGTAACAGCGTAAATCCATTATAATCTGCTAGACAGTACAGGCAGTACTAAGTAGTCATACATTCATATATTCAATGCCACAATGATCTTGATGCTTCTGTTTTCAAATCAACTACTTTTGTCTTTCAATAGGAAGTTGTGGACGGATGTTTTTGTTTTTCCCCTTGTTTAAGTTTGAATGTTTGACTGATTCTGGAAATGATTCAAATTTTCTGGTAGACTGTCAGTTCTGGTCTCTGAATCTTCCACTGATGATCCTGTTGGGAGCAAGCAGTCAGAGTTGGCTGATGATCCTGTTCAGAATCCAGGGTCTACTTCTCCTGGATCTGGTGTAATTTTAGATCAGAAGCTGTCAGATAATAGAGAGTCTTCAAGTCCGAAGAATTTGGGTAATTATGCAGATGTTGGGTTGGTTCAAGATAACAGTGCAGCGTATACTCCCCCCCAGTCTCAACAGCAGCAAGATGCTTCTAATTTACCAAGTTTCTCGGTGAGTTTTGTTCTCCTTGGTTTGTTCATGTAATTTGGTCTGTGCTATTATTTCTAATGTTCTTTTTTTTTAATTCTATGATCCGTCTCCTCTGCTATTTTTGCGACTTTGCATGGGATGCAAGCAGGCCTATGATCCCCAAACTGGGTATGATATACCATATTTTAGGCCTTCAGTAGATGAAGCTCTTCGCGACCAGGGTCCCCAGGAGGTAAAATTGAATTTTCACTCTTTTAACTGTTTAACAATCATTATGTCTCTCTCTCTTCGGGTGCCAAATTATGATCCTGACTCAGAGATATATCCCATCATATTATTATCACACTGCTGCAGTTTTATACTTTAGGTTGACTTTATTCTGTGATATTACAATTTTTGATGTTTTCTGAAATTCAGGCCCTCAGTTCACAGGCTGCAAATAGTGTGCCTGTGTCGTCAATTCCAATGGTGCAGCAAGTACAACAGCACCAACCAATAGCCCAGATGTATCCCCAAGTTCATGTTTCCCATTATGCTAATCTTATGCCATACCGCCATGTTTTCTCTCCTGTCTATGTTCCTCCAATGCCTATGCCTGGCTATTCTAGTAATGCTGCTTACCCTCATCCGCCAAATGGTAGTAACTACTTGCTGATGCCTGGTGGTGGCTCCCATCTTAGCGCAAATGGACTCAAGTATGGAATCCAGCAGTTCAAGCCTGTTCCCACAGGCAGTGCTTCAGGGTTTGGAAATTTCACTAGTCCAACTGGTTATGCCATAAACACTCCTGGTGTTATTGGTAGTGCAACAGGTCTTGAAGATTCATCTCGGATAAAGTACAAGGATGGTAATCTTTATGTTCCTAATCCACAGGTGAATATCTAGTATTCCTTTCACTTTTATGATTCAACTACAGTTTTGAAGATTCATATTTATGGAATACAACAATACCCATTGCCATACCGTCATTACTTATCCCAAAGAAAAAAAATATCAGTGGTCTCATAGAGGCATCCGTGCCATATACATTTTTGGTCAGATTTATCTTTATTTCCCTTACAGTAAGTATTTTATTGTGATTCCACCTCCATCTTTTCCCTTCCTAAGACCAACCTTTGGAATGCCTGCTGCAATATCTTAATCACACTACTATCTTGTTCTTTGTAATCTTATTTTGGTCTTCGTAGTGCTTAGAGAAGATGAGCTCACCTTTTGTATAGAAATAGCCCTGCTCTTGAGCAAGGTTAGACCAAAAGGGATTGTGCTGAACAGAGGAAACTACAGACTTTTGTGGTACTTGGGATAAGAGGGGAGAGCAATCAAGAGACCCACGTGGACAATAATATATCCAATTGTGCCTGGGTTGGCCTAAGTTGCAAGACATGGCCTAACTAGTCAAAGTTTCTCAGTCAAAGTTCCTTAAGGTTTAAATTATTGTTTGGCTCAATTAATGTGGTCAAGCTTTTAAAGCTTAGGCAGTCTAATGAAGGTTAAAAACAAATGCCTATTCATATGTGTGTGCCTGTCATTTTCACTAATGCCGAGGCAGGACAATGTAGAACCGGGCATTTCCCTTTTATAGAAGTGTGTTAATGTGTGGACTGCTGAGCGATGTCTTATTGTTGTTTGAACCACATTTTTATTTACCATCTTTTAGGAACATTCTGCTATGGAGGCTGCTAATTTGATGTTGATATGTTCCTTGAATATTGGTTGACAGGCAGAGACATCTGAAATGTGGATGAATCCGAGGGATGTTTCTACTATGCAGTCAGGATCATACTACAGCATGTCTGGACAAACTCCTCATGCCACATATATCCCATCTCACAGTGGACATGCTTCTTTTAATGCTGCAGCAGCAGCTGCGGCTGCACAATCATCCCATATGCAGTTTTCGGGCTTGTATCATCCATCTCAGCCTGCTGCAATGGCCAACCCTCATCATATGGGCAGTGCCATGGCTGGAAATGTCGGGGTTGGTATGGCTGCAGCTGCTCCCGGAGCTCAAGTGGGTGCGTATCAGCAACCTCAAATGGGTCATCTGAATTGGACAGGGAACTTCTGATGAATGAATAAATGTCTGTTAATTTTGGCCCTATTCAAGTGGGATTTACTTTAGCTATAGAAATTTTCTTTTATTGTGGAATGAGAAGCACATAGTATTTCCAAATCAATGCTTCAATGTTAATATTTTCCCCTGCTTGGTGTATTCATGGTAAAGTAGTCTTGCATTACCCATTTGTGTTTGGTTGATGGTATAACTTAAATCATAGGATAAATTTATATCGTCAATCAAACACAATATAAATTTTATGAAAAGTCTCCAGTACGAAACGGCTCCTCTTACATACTCACTCATGTATATTCTGACAAATTTAGGTTAAAAGCTTGATACATTTGCTTGTTTTGGTACAATCAACAAAAGCAAGAATTTGCAAAATGCAATTCTTCTTTATAGGATATGTATATGCCTTTAAAATGGACTAGTTAAAGGTACGTGCTTTTAGAATATATATTATTTACAAAAGCTTAAGCAAAATAACGTAAAACTTATAAAAATAAAACTGTGTTTAAAGAGCAATGCGATAATTTACCATCATACGAATAATTGAAGAAAAATAAATGTACTGAATAAAATTTTCACCTTTTATCAAAAGGCAAAATTATATTGATATTAATATATGAAAACACACTCCAAAGATTATGCATGGGCATTGTTAGTGGCTATTCTAGTAATGCTGCTTACCCTCATCCGCCAAATGGTAGTAACTA
>BAUE01072259.1:0-23393 GCA_000787875.1 Solanum virginianum | reverse complement strand
CAACAACTATTTTATATAGTTGCCATTGTTGAATAAGCAGTCAACAATGGCCGGATATCTTCAAGTTCTTTGAACTTGTTCATATTTTTTATTAGATATTTAAAATATGATTTATTCTAATTGAATATTTGAACATTTATTATTATATTGTTGTTAGATATTTTTGACTTAAATTTCAGAAAAATGCTGTAAATATTCTTAACTGATCATTTAAAGTATGTCATATCTTTTGATTATACACATTAGACTCAATAAGTCGTAACATATGAGATATATAAATAATGGGCATTTGAGGAGATGTATGTTGACTAGTTGAAAGCGTACAGTACAAACAATTCATCATATATTCAATTAAAATATATCATAATTTAATGTCTAAATAAAATTTACCAAAAGTAAAACGAAGGCATTCCATTTTATATTCACGCTAAATGCATGTTGCGGAAAACTTCCAAAGTTGGTTCCATGTAAAATTGCTCAATTTCCATAGCAAACTAACTTAGAAGTAACATTATATTGATTTGTACTCCAATACATAATTCACTAATTGAACAATTACCAGTAAACCATGTTTTCCATACAAAATAATATTTTCACTTCCCTCGCAATTTCATTATCAAATATGTTTTTTCTTCTCCGATCCAAATAGTATTTATTTATAGTTATTATAATGACAGTCTTTATTAAAAACAATAATATTAGCGTGAATTCATCTCTCTCTCGATCAATTCAGATAAGAGGACGAATGCAATTAAGCTTAACATAGTTTTAAGGTTTGCAATTGCAAATTCAAGCTATTCTTTTTATTGCTAATCAAATGTAATTCTAGTAATCGATTATTATTATATATGGTAATTATTCGCATTTAACAATTTATATTTTAGTAATATATGTATTAATTATTATATCTTCTATTCTACGTAATATAACTCATATAGTATTATAAAATATGTCAAACATAGTACTTAGTGCCCACACCTAATCATCATTTTTACTTAATAATCAGCATATCCTTCATTTTAGCTTTTGTACAATGGAGCTAAAAATAAATAAATAAATCCATTTCCTTCATTTGTTTAGTAGTCCTGGACAAAAAACTTTCCCAAAGGTCACGTAAAAGAGAAAAAAGGAAAAACCAAAATGTGGGGGTCCGGGTATTATTTATAATTTAAGAAATCAAAGAGTTTTTCTTCCAACTAAACAAATTTACCGTGTAATGAGTGAAACAATTATAACAAAACTATAAATATTCCGTCAACTTTTACTTATCCGGTTATACTTTTTTTTAAAAATATTAATAATTAACAAAAATATTTTATCATATATTCATATTAATTAATATACAATCTTAAATCCTAATTCATGCCTGTATAATCAAATATTCTAAAAATTCTTTGATATTCATAAAGAAAATGAAATCTCCGTTGGAACCATATATTGGTCCTTCATCTCTTGTCTAAATGCGAATTAGATCTGAAGCTACAAACAACAAAGGTGAAAGAGTGAGTACTTCAAACCTTGTCTTTCAATTTTATCAAGTCTACGCTCCGACAAGTGTTGAAGTAGGAGATATCTATAGACACTGAAATTTTTATGGGACTCTACAAGACATATTTTCTCTATATATCCAATTTTGGGGATATCTATAAAGAGATGAAAATCTGCTCAAGAAGATTAAAATCATCATGCATTCCAGAAATATACCACTAATGATTCTCGAATCATGAAAAAAATCTTAGAAGAGAAGAATCAAACCCACTTTGTTTATTAATAAAACTATATTTTTTCAAATTCAAAAAATAATCTATATTTTTTTTTATATACCAATCATCGAAAAAGTTAAAAAATATTTTCAATCCAGTGGACGACTAAGGGGGTGTGTGGATTAATTTTTTAAGCGGCTTATAAGTTAAAAGCTAAAGTTATAAGTTAGTAATCTCCTACTTTTTGCTTTTGATTTTTTTTTTAATTTTTATTTTATACTTTTTTAGGTTTAAAAAAGTATTTTTGTACTTTTTTTTATGTTATCCAAACACTTCCAAACTTAAAAAGTACTCCATCTGTTCACTATTAAATGTCAAATTTTAGCTTGACACACCTATTAAGATAAAAAAAAAAAGATTACTTATAGTGAAATTATCAGTTTACCCCTATTAATTGATAAAAATATTCATTAAAGCCATAATTTAAATTCTAATATATTTAGGAGATGTTTGGTAGGATGTATGAGAGTAAATAATCCATGGATTAGCTATTGGTATTAAGTAATACCATGTTTGATAAAAATTTAGACCTATGTATTAATTAATCCGTGGATTAGCTAATATCATATACATGGTATTAACTAATACTTCCCATTTGGTGGTATTAGCTAATCCCTTGAATTTAATACCATGGGATTATATATAAAGACAAAAATATTTCTCAAATTCTTTTACACTTTTTTTTAAATTTTTTTAAATATAAAAATCAATAACTTTATCATATCAAATTTTTAAATTTATTTATTTGTAGTTTTATATTTACATAATAGACAAAAAATATTTTGCCATGTCAATATTTTTTTATATAATTAATTTAGTCGAGTGATTTTATTGATAACAAAATAAAGTTTAATGATGTTAAATATAATCTCAAAGTTGAGTGGCCTTGTAAGATATATACACTATATTAAAACTACAACTTGTAAATTTTTATGTGTAAAAATAGATTGTCTATTTTACAATTATTTACCATCTTTTTTATTTTAATAATAGATGATCTATCTTTATTAAATTAAAAATTGACATTTCATTAGTGATGAATTTATTAAGATTAGAATTATTTATTCTCAAATAAATCAAGTGAGAAAATAGCAAACATAATAATAAAATTATTATTTTCCTAACTAGTTAGAAGTCACAAAAAAATAATCTATTTTGATCTAATTACATGAAATAGAAAATATCATAATAATTCAAGGGCATAATTGAAAAGAAACTTTTTATAAAATTTTAAACCAAACACAAATTAAATGGAAAGGAATAGACCAAACACGGGATAAAAAACAATCCCAATATTACTAATTCCTGCATTATTCATTTTTGTACCGAACGACCTTTAATACTATCAATTCAATGACAAAGGAAAGTGTTTCCTAATTTGATAATATTTTTATTTTTTCAAGAAATATTGCCTAAATAATTTAAGGATAAGTTGATCATTAAAAACTTTCAAAAAGTTCTACATTTTTTAAAAATATTAACTTTATTAGTAAATTGAAAATAAAATAAGTAAAAAAAATTATTCTATCCTAATTTTTTCATGTAAAAATAAAAATATTTTTAACATCAAAATTCAAAAAGTTACTAATTTTTTCATGTAAAAATAAAAAAATTTTTAACATCAAAATTCAAAAAGTTAAAAAAAAAAAAAAAAACAAGCAAATCCAAAACATCCAAGAAAACTGGCGGCGAAAGTAATAACCAAATGAATGAAAAGGAGAGCAGCATCATAGGAAACATCCGAATTTAAGAATTTTGCTCATTCATTTATAAGCTATTTTTGGAGATATCGTCTCCACTTTTCAACTTCTCAAGAAAAATATTATGGGTTCAAGCAGCAGTCGTATAAGATCATCCGGGTCCGGGTCAAGGTCAAGATCCAAACGGAGCAAGCTCAAGCTTTCCTGTTTCTTGTGTGGTGTCTATACTTCTGAGTCAGACTTTGAGGTATTTCTCTTAATCTTTAACCAACTTCTATATTTTTGTGTATTTCAGTAAAAAAGTTATCTTTTTTTTAAGTTGTTGCTATATATGATTTATTTGATGAAGTGTTTTGTATTCTTGATGATTTTGATTCTAGTAACAAGGTGTTTGTCATGGACAAAGGGGTTGCTTCAATTGATTGTTTTTCTTTTTTATTCCTTAAAATTTCTATCTTTATTTGATTCCGTTTGTTTAAAGGGTAACCAGTAAGTGATTGAGAGCTATGAGGTTTCAGGTTCGAATTTCACAACACTAGGTGATTCTTTTTATCTGTTATAGCCTAGTTGGAGATAGTTATTTGGTACCTGATGCTGTTGGGAGATGGCAGCTACTCGTGGAATTCGTCAAGGTGTGCAAATGCTGGCCGGATGCCACAGTCATCAAAAAGAAAATCCATAGTTGACTTTTGAATTTCTGTTCTCTATGCATCCCATTTCCTTTTCCTTCTATTTTTTTTTCAGCTGGGACTGGTGTGATGAACCTAAATGGTCTCTATGTTTCCTTTTTGTGGGGGGATGCAATGGGTTTGTTTTTGTTTATAGCATTTGGTAATTCATTTGTGATGGATGGGGATTATTCTAGGATATCTAATAAAGGGTATTTTAGCTGAATTTGTTGAACTTAAGTAACTGCGTTAAAGCGCCCTTGTACTGTTTCCTGCTTGGAAGTTGGATGCTTATTGAATGGTATTCATTGTTGCTCTCTAGTCCCGAGTAAGAAAGTTCCTCTTGAGCTTGGACATGTGTTTTTACATTTCCTGCCAGAAACTAAAACTCTAATCGTTTCAAACATATTTACATCTTTTGTGTTACTAAGATAGGGAAGTTATAGTGGGTGGTTGTGCAGTTATACCGTCATGCGTTTTGCCTTTGTTACTATGCCTCTGTGTTTTATCTTTCATTTTTATAGCTTCTAGATGATTTTTAAGGTCACAAATTGTTTAATGGTGCATGGCAACATTCGTATAAGGAGCCTATGTGTATCATGCTCATTTCTCTGATTAGAAAAGGGCTGCTAATGTGTTTTATTAGGCTCTTTTGCTCAAGGAATAGTTAAAGCAGGAAAGAAGTTTCGCCTTGGTTGAACAAATTTGCACTCACTTTACTGCTTGCTCAATTCAAGTTTATTGCTATGTATAATAATATATTTCCGTTTATTCGCGTCCAGTAGAAAATCATATGTTATATTACTTGTTCCTCATGCTGACTTTATCTTATTATCAAGTTCAACCAATCCTATAAACTCCATCCTTTAATTTGAAAAAAGTTCAACCAATCCTATAAACTCCATCCTTTAATTTGAAATTGAGATATGATGATGTTGTACAGCTTGAAGATTATCCCCAACCTCTGGTTGGAGATTGCTCCCGGAATTCTGTAGCAGAATCTTCTTCGACATTTAGTTCAGAAGTTGGTCATGCTACTCAACCTGAGACAGGATCCTCATCGGAAAGCACTAGTGATCTTAGTCATGACACTTTTGTTGAATATAATTTGATAAATGCTGAAGTGAACATCAGTAGTGCATGCCTTTCAAATGATAAACACTCAATACATGACCAGGTTAGTTCTTATTTTAGTTCATAACTTCACATTTTGGACGAATCATTACATAGCTAGTGCATTTGTGAACCACCATCTCAAGAATTGGTCTCTTCCCAGGCAAGAGACAGCTTGGCTGCAGCTATTAGCAGTGAATCTTTGACGTGCTTGAATACTGAAGACTTTCACACACTGCCAGAAGAGTGCAGAAGTTCATGTTCACATGGGGATTCACTGGAGAATCACGGGGATGTACATATCGAGTCGAGTTCTGATTCTCGCTCTATTTCTGTTACTTCTGACTCTATACCAACAGATCAATTTCTTGAGGGTGATACCTCTGAAGAAGCAACAACCTCAAGTTCAGGATTTCTTTTGTTGGATAGTGAACTTGGAGTAAACTCCAGTCAAGATTTGCTACATGTTGATGTGGTGAGTGTCTCTTCCAACATTTTATCTAGTAGCATTGCTGATATAGGCAGTCAAGAAACAAGAAGAAACAGTAGGAGGCTGTTTTGGGATGCCATACCAAGACGCAGTTTAAGAAGGCATAGTGATTCTCCAACCATTGTTTTTGCAACTGGTCATGCTGATGATCTAGGATCTCGTGACAGATGGCTAATTGATTTGAATGGTGATCTCCATTATGATGGGGTTGGATTTGATTCTGGTTATGGGGCTGGTAGGAATCATCGCAGAAGTGAACAAAGACAGCCAGCGAGATCTGAGGTATTATATCAAGAAATTTATCTGTTACTTTAATGCTTTGACTATTTGAAATGGATATAGACAATTCCTGCATTTGTTTTTTATACAGAGAAGGGCGCTTAACTAAAAAACTTTTTTTTGATCATAATGAGCCTGAATTATATCAGGAAAAGGTAAATGCGACTAGTCTGCTTATTAGGAGGTTTTGGTCTGCTATGATGGTTAACTATTTTCAGCCCTCTTATGTTAAAACTTGCTAGCTTGCTTACTCTCTCCAAAGCTTGATTATCTAGGCATATTATCCATATTTATATTTCACACGCTATATTTTATTAGATATTAACTTGTATTTTGTCTCGCTTTAATATCGTTTATTGGGTATATTTTCCACTTGTTCCAGTAGAAAAAAGCATTGGTTTCAGCTAATTTTCCCTTCCTTTTTCCCTGTACATCTTTCTTTATTAAGGACCTGCTGTCTTACATGAAAGAACCAAAGGTAACTGCTTATGATAGCAGCAATTCAAAAAATCTTTGTTTTCTCAGTGATTTTTTTTATGCGTGCGTTTTTAGCAAATATGTGCCTGCACAAATGTGTAATTACAATTCTACATTTTCTATGAGCACACAATGCATCTTAACTTTATGTTTGGTTATTGTAGCATCATGAGGCTACTTTCAGTTACGGTCTACTTGGTACTTATAGCACTTCTCTATGGGGTCGTTTAATATCATGTTTCCTTTTATTCTTTTTATTTTTCTATCTAGAAGTCATTAATGATAATCCGAATAACCTATTTGTATTACATATACAGATATCTGAAAGAGTTCTCGACGGCCTTGGTAGCGGAGTTCCACAACAAAATCTTTGCTCATCAGGCCTTCATCCTGATGGTACATGCTCGTGTGAACCATTACTCACAACTGAAGAGTTCAGTACCCTTGCAAGTATCTCACGAATAATTATGCTTGCTGAGGCCTTATTTGAGGTATGTCTCCAGCATCTAATGTCCTTCTTAACTTTCAAATTGTAGTGGGCATTGTTTGTAAGGAAAGACAACTTATGAATATTCTCTATGCATCTTTACTCAAGTCACATTCAGGAGAATTATTACAACAAACTCTCAATGTTGTTTGTGCATTTGAGGATGTCAAGTTTACTGTTATTTCCATATAAACACTTGGAAGGAAATAAGGAAGGAACAAGAAAAGTTGCTGTGTATTTTTATCTATCAGTTCCTGCAATTTGACAACGGGGCATGTCCAACTCTAGTTTGAGGGACCTTTTGGTCTGCAAGTTGAGAATCGGCTTGTCTTTGAATTGAACCAGAATAAAGTAGATCCAATTATGCATATACTGATCTTCGGTTGAGATCTTATTTTCTCTACAAAAGTTTGTCCCATTTGTGAACCAACCTGCTTGGTTTGGTTGTGCTCCACTTTTTATTTTTTTTATTTTTTTTCGAAAGAGGAAGCTGTGGTCTGATATTTTTTTTTTCTAGACTACCTATTGGAGGTAACGGGCACCGGGTGGGAAATTGGATAGAAAATGATTGGAGTCGAGATTTTTATACTTTAGAACACTATAATTGTTGATTTTCCCTGCTTGAAAATATAACCGAATCAAATTTAACTGATCTGTGTTGCTGGATGTTTGTTAATCCATCCTAAAGAAACTTTGCATATGCATTATTTCTTGGGAAATAGGTTGCCAAGGGTTAATAAAACTCAAAAGAGCATAGTAGAAATGCTTGACATCAGTTTATCCAGTATAAAGAACCCTATATAATAATTCCAGCTGAAAGACTGAATACATCTAGGGATGGCAATGGGGCGGGTTGAGGTCAACCTGCAAATTTTTTTATACCGCCCCGCCCCGCCCCGCATGATTATTTTTTTTTAAAACCTGCCCACCCTCCCCCCACCTCCTCCCCCCCGCCCTGCATATACCCGCCCCACTTAAATTTTAAAGTTCTTCCATTTTTTAATTGAATTTAATTTTTTTGGCTAATTAACGTCTCAACAACTAATTAACTATTCGCCCCGCCCCGCCCCGCCCCATTGCCATCCCTAAATACATCCAACCCACATATTTTGCTATTCTGAAGGCACTTGATTGTTGCCATTTCCTTTATTGCGGAGACCTTAATCTGGCTTCAGTGCAAGCTTGAATCTTGGAAAATTTTACAGTGTTGAGCACTTCCTCAGAGATGAATTTTTTTATGTTGTTCCGCACTCAACGCTAATAGCATAGTGCCTGCTTAAAACTGTATTATAGACAGATTGAGAGGGATATACTGGATATGGACTGAAATGTACTTTCTCGGTTAAAGGCTTAAGAAATGAGGTGTTCACGGTTACAGTTTTTTTTTTCATTCAATAATTTGTGACCTGCTAGTACTTTCTGGTATCTCCACTTCCCTAATTATGTGATTACAATAGTTTGAGCTGATATTGCTTCGTTTCTTTCCTGCAGGTCCTTGAAGAGATTCATCATCAATCTTTCACACTTTCACTATCTACGCTTTCGCTTCCAGCTCCAGATTCCGTCGTGGACTCGTTTCCTCTCAAGTCTCACAAGAAATTAGGAGCCGTAGACAACGTTCCCACTGATATCCAACAGTATGTCTTCTTAACTAGTTGAATAATGGATATGCTTGCTTAAGCCTTGAGTTATGTTGCCTCTTAGGTTTAGTTTGGTTGGCAAAATGTTATCTCAAGATAACTAATCCAGGATAAGTTAGCTTGGGATAAGCTATCCCACAATATATATGGGATAACTTATCTCATCACTAAGGCAAAAATGGTGTGATAAATAGTCCAAGGATTACCTTGTACCTCCAACCAAACATGGGATAAAATAATTCCTCATTTTATCCCGGAATTATTGTAACTTATACCTCACACCAAATGACCCCTTAAGGTTTATATTGTAGCAGTCAGTAATTGACACTGCCTCCGCCCCTCCAAATAATAGTCTCCATTTGTTAGCTGAAATCTCTGAAGGGAAAGAAAACAAAGAGATCAAAAGAAGTTTGGAGAAAGCAAAAGATAAAGAATAGAATAGAAGAAAGACGCAGAAAGTAGAAAGTTGTTCATGTATATTGTCAGTTCTACCTTTCTCCAGTCTCCTCCTGCAGTATTTGTTATTAATTGGGATTTGTTAGGAAAATCAAATTTAAAGTTTTCCCATGCATGAGTTATGGCTTATCTAGCCTGCTTGTGAAAAACTTATAAAAATAAAATTGATCTCTCTATAATTTTTCTTAAACTTTTGACGCATAAATTCCCCTCTTTAGATTGATTTGGCTCCTTTTTTTTTCAGTTTCAAAAAAAATAAAGCTATCTTTTACCCTGTTGTTAGACATAAGACAGCCTGATTTTGGATCCTTAGGCAGTCTTCCCTAGTAACATCATGAAAATTCTCTGCTTAGGGGTTACGAGCTTTCCTCCCAGTTTATTTTGACAAGTATCCATTACTCTTATCATCTGTCAAAAGCTCTATCTGGTTCCTTATGTCTTTCTTGATCCATTATTTACAAGTTTCAACTCTAAGTGGACCTTGCCCTTGTGATCACTAGATTGGGTAAGCCATGCTTCAAAGCTAAAATTTCAGTCCCCACCAAATTTTTTGCTTCCAGAATTTTCTACAGATTCAAAGATGTACTTTAAACACCAAGTAATGTTACCAAAAAAAAAACATACTGGGTGCAGTCTCACAAAGGGGGGTCTGGGGGGGGGGTTTATTGGATATGCAGACCTTACCCCTACCCTCGGAGGTAGAGAGATTGTTTTCGATGGACCCCCCTCTCAGAAAAAAAGTTCCAAAGCAATCCAAAACAAGAAGTAATTGAAGTACGAGAAACAACAAATGCTTAAACAACAAATAGTAACAGATAAACATTAAGTAATGTCGATGGAAGAATCTTCCATTCTGTAGTCTTTGACCTTTCTATTTGGATTTCAAAGGGCAAAAACATAAACAGCTTGACAGCCTTAAAATTCAGCCACAACACTGAATTTTCGCTAGAGTATATACCCTGAATTAATAAGCTGTAATATGTTTTTGTAGGTGCCACATTTGTTTGGCGGAGTATGAGGAAGGAGATAAACTGAGGGTGCTCCCTTGCCGCCATGAATATCATATGCATTGTATCGATAAATGGCTTAAGGAAGTAAACCGGTATGTTTAGAAATTCTTTTCTGCCTTTCTGCTTTCCTTGTATTGCTATGTACTTTGAGAAGTCGCTTGTACCTCACTTATGTATCGACTTCCTGCCTTCTGGTTTTCCAGGGTCTGCCCCGTTTGCAGGTGCAACGTTTGTGATAATCCCGCGGTTGGTTCTGTCTCAAATTCAGATGCTTCTTAACGATTGTGTGCTAAACAGTGTAAATATAGAACAGATTTAGGTGAAAATGTTGTAGTGAATTGTGTTAGTATAAGCTGCAAGAATTGTAAATATATATGATATATAGTCAAAATTGGGTTAAAGAGTGTTTAATAGCTGTGAAAATTTCCTCTTTCCTTCATTTCTCTTGTTTCTTTCTACTAGTACTAAATATTACTAGTGACTATTTTGAGTCGTCTTCTCGGAGGGTGGGTGTATATATATGCCATAAATTCGACCACTTGGATTCTTTTCCTTTACAGTGTCCGATCAATCAACTTAAGAGACTGTTTGAATCGGCTTATTTTAAGTCAAAATAGTGTTTTAACTACTTTTGGAGTGTTTCAATCCAAATAGGCTTAGGCATGGCAAACTGTTGAACATGATAACTTATATTAGAGATTAATATAGAATCATAGCGATTCAGAAATCTAGCATACAAAATTCAGGAATACAATATAATTAATCTCTACTCAGAAAAATAAGATTAAAGGGCGGGATTAACTTGGATCTGCGTTTGTATTTGCAGTAGCATGATATTCATCGTCTTAATATGGAACAAAATTACAACTATATTTTTTCCATTATTACATTTATACATCATATGTTTTAGACGATCCTTAGAGATAATATTTTTATGACATGTCCAACCAATTTCAATGATGAATTTGTTATTGACTCACTTATTTGTTAGCTTAGTTTATAAAAATAAAAAATAAAAATTTGGTCCATATGTAGTATAAATACAACAGATTTTTTTTTTCAAAAAAAGAGACTGAGTTTTTGTTTCATCTTTTGATTTAAAAATATCCTTCTACTAATCTTTTGATCAAGGGTATAAGTGAATCAAAAAGGTGAATGGAAGAATATTTTTAGACCAAAAGATGAATGAAGAGTATTTATAAACCTTGTCTTATAGTTTGAGGATAATTTTAGCCCTTTTTCATACAAAAAAATCTGTTGAAATATTTTAAATTTTTTTAGTAAGTCCAATGTCTACATTTGTTGCTACATGACCCCTCAACTCTTAATTATTTCCAATCAAAGTCCCAGAGTTATTTTCAATGATTCTTTGTCCAGGAAAAACGGCACCTGCAGGTTATGACTTGAAATGGAAAGAGAGAGAGACTCTTCTTCTTTGGATAATCAGGGTTTAGGGACAAGCAGGGTGGCAAAATTAAGTCCAACTCGTCCAATCTGATTCAACTCGTTGAAGTTTAGACGGGTTAATAATCGGCCAATTATTGGCTCAATCTATCTCAACCCAACCTATTTCAATCCATTTAAAATTGGGTTGATATGCAACTCGAATTAATTCGAGAGAGATCTAGTTAAAATATTTTCAAAATACTTTTTTTTCAATTTGATATGTTTTGTATAGCCATAATAAAGATAAATATAATTTAATTAAGTACTAAAATATTGAAAAAGAACAAATAAAATAAGTAAAACTTAGTAAAAATCGGGCCGGGTTGGGTCTTGACCCGCTGTATAATCCATTACTCAACCCATTTTGACCCAAGCAAATTTGGGTTGGATTGGGTCTTGACTCGTTTGATGTCTTGACCCATTATAACCAGTTCAAATTTGACTCAACCGCCTCAATTGCCACCCCTATGGACAAGTATTAATTGTATTGGTGATGACATTGTTCAGTTTTATATAGTTCGAATGAACATCTGATATATTATTAGTTGAATAGGGGTAGAAGAAGTTATATATAAAGAAAAATGATAACTAAGATAAGATAAAGCGGGCTAAAATTTTACGAATTAACTCACTCTTCGATTGCTGAAGTGAATAAAAAAATATAGTACTATTTGAGGTACATGCGAGTTATCAGTTCATTTAGCAATAATTAGCATGCTTAATAGGCACATAGATCAAGCAGGACCTACCGCCAGAATACTATTTATTAGAATTAATTTATTTAATAACTAGGGCTATAGTAATTGTTACGTTTTAATCTAGCTTTATTTTCTCTGGGATAAAAATAATGGATATGAGAATCAATTGAAATAAGTTATTTTGGGGGCTCAATGAGAATATGACGATGAATATTAATTCTAGCAAAAGAATATTTCTAAAGAATAAAATAGTTTGTTTAAACTCTTAATCAACCAACGATGTACAAGAAAGAATTACTTAGATAGTAGTCATTTTATATCTTCAATTTTAAAATTATAAATTCTAATTATCAAAATAGCAAAATAAGTAAAGTTCTCGACAGAAGTGAAGAAAGAAAAAAAAGAAAATTGGAGTCAAATATTGTCCCAATAAATTCCAAAACTATAGTTATGATTTGTTAATTTGACCTATACATTTAGCATTTATGAAAATTGTTGGTCTAAAGGAAAAAAAAAGGGGGAGGAAAATATCGAAGTCTTAATTTCATCTGCGTAGGGTCAAAATGGTCCAGTCTGACAAGTGCTTCCATACAATTTCAGATATGTAAGTAATAAGTATAGTGACACCTTATAATTATCATATACTAACAATAAAAAAGAATAACATTAGTGTAATTGTAGTTGATTTTATTCTATAACATGTGTATATAACTAAGTGATTATATTTGGATAAGGTTTTCATAAAATATAATGGGGCAAATATTTGATTTTAAAATACAAGGAAATATGTGTACATGAATCACTATATTTGTGTAGGATCAATTTGGATAGCATAGAGTGTGTAGATATATTAGATTTTTAAATACAGAAAGAGTATTCGATTGTGTCATACATTATAAGTGTTATTATCAGGGTCGTTTAAGCACTAGGCTACTAAAGTCATTGTTTGGAGCCTCATATTTTTAGGGGCCTCCAATTTTTTCTAAATGTATCTATATATTATGTTATTTAAAAAATTCAGTATATTTTTAAATTTAAAAAAATGTGTAAAGTAAAAAAATGGAAAAAAAAAGAAAAAAAAGAAAGAAATAGCCATTAGTAAATTTCTTCCCTAAGGAAATAGAACAATTTTTGGAATAACTTTCTTATGTGTGAAATTGTGCTTCCTTAAATATCTCCTAATAATTATTATTTGATTTTATATTATTATTTACTTTATACTCATTTTTTTTTATTCTCTGTAAAAACTTTTGTTTTATTGTTGCTTACAAATTACAAAAGAATTATTTTTTGGTGTTTCTTCAAAATTTCAAGAAGTGCTTGAAGGAACTCAACACTATTTCGATATTGTTATACATCTTATCAAATTCGTGAAACAGATTTTATCATTCTAATTTTATTTTATTATTTTTTCTTTAAAATTTATTATTGTTAATATTCTTAGTTTATAAGTGCATATATTCTTGTTTTAGTTATTGTTAAAAATTTATTCAATTGAATTTTCAAATATATCAACTACAAAGTATGATTCGCGTTATATAAAAAGAGTGAAAAAGAGAAAACTTAAAGAATTGAATAAATCTAAAAAAGGAGCCCTTGATAAAAATTTAACAAATAATAAAAATTTTGAATCGAAGGTTATGGGAGGATGGTCTTTAAGTGAACAAGTCACTAACATAAAATTAAGTTAGATGATAACGATATACAAGAAAAAAAATCTAGAAGAGCAAATTAATAGAGATAGAGTGCACTAGAAAAATATATTAATAAGAATTATTGGCATGATCAAAATTCTTGGAAAAAATAATTTGACATTTAGGGGAACAAATGAAAAGATCTATCAAGAAAGTAATGATAATATTTTAAGTCTAATTGAAATGTTTGCTAAATTTGATCCAATTTCTCGTGAAAGTACAGAAGAAGGTCGCTGAGGTAGAGTCCATAGGCAAACTTCTTAGGATGTCTTTGCCCCGTTCTTGGTTTCTTTGGAAGACCCATAGTAGCCGTAAAGCACCATTCTACGCATTGAGAATAAAAGAATGAATTTCCACAATTAGTTTTAAAGTGTCTATGAACAAACAAAATTTTCTTTCTACAACTTACAACTTTCACCACCCTTATATTTAGCTCTCCAAGGAGCAATTATTCTCAAAAGGTGTTGACCATTGTAAGAACATATTCGATGAATTAAGCGTGATGAAATTCATAATCATTACCTTGAAAAATAGATTTTAAATAAAAATATATAAGATATTCTTTTTAAAAAAAAATTAGAACCCCTCTCTAGAATTTTGCTTTAGGCCTCCAATCTTATTGAGTCGGCCTGATTATTATATTAAAAAAATAATTGGAGAGCAAGGTGAGTTCACATTTATTTGAAGTTCGGTGAATTGAAATTATCAATATTTATTATAATAAAGATAAGAAATTGCCCCCCACCCCGCAAAAAAAAAAATATTGGAAATGCAACAGAAGAAGGTGGCCAAAACACTATTATTTGTCGGAAAAAAATGAGCCAAGTCCACATGACAGTGCGATTTATATATTACTGTACTATAACTATAAAAGTTAAGTGTAAAATACTTGCTAAGGAGAAAACAATTTAATTCACAGGCAGGACATCTCGATCCATCACAAAAGAAAACAAAAACACCACGAAGCTTCTTCTTCTGATATAATCAAATTAAAGTCATAATCAACCAATGAAAGTAGGGATGGCAAATGGGTGAGGCGGGGCGGGTTGAACTCAGTTCGTAAATATTTTAAATTATTTTGTTTCGCATGATGATTTTTTTCATTTTCAATCCGTTACACCTTGCCCGCATAGACCCATCCTGTTTAAATTTTTAAGTTCTTTTATTTTTTTAATTGAATTTAATATAAAAATAAAAATTCATATTTTTTTAAAAAAAATTGCTAGTTAACGTCTCAACAACTAATTAACTATTTTTAATTAATATTTCAACAATTATTTCTTAATCGTTAATTAAAATTTTCTTATTAACAGTTTAACAATTAACAATTTACCTGACATGTCTAATTTAAATTTTAGAAAATAAATAAAATTAACGTCAATGTTTAATATAAAGAGTTTATATCTTTGATTTTTACTAATTACAAAAATTTAATTTTCTTCGAATTTCTATTTGATTTTTTAAACCCATATTAGTTTTAAAAATAGTTACTTCAACCACTCTGCCCTGCCCCACCCCACGTAACTTCTCCATAGCTCTAAATTCACCCGGCCCCACCCCATTGTTATTCCTACATGAAAGATTGTGATGAAGTGATAATTACTTTTTTTTATTTCTTTAATTATAGATTTCAAATTTGAGTTTCTTAATAGAATGTCAAGTCATCAAAGTAAGAGGTTTTGATATAAAATTTGAATTAATTTAGCTCTAAAGCGATTATAAAATATCAAATGAGAAACAAAAAAGTCATATACTCAACAGTATAATACAAATTAGGGTATACATATATAATTTTTTGGTAAAATTAAATATTTTGTATTGTTGGACAAAATGATCTAATATTATTTGTTGGTCGTCAATGGTCATAATCCTACTTCTGGTGTTTAAATGGTACACCTGATTAAATATTAAGCTAGTTTTCCAGACAAACAAAGAAAATCAATTGCAATTTATAAATTTTGAATTCTTTGGAAAAATAACATACTAAATTTTAAATTGATTAAACTATTAAAGAATGACAAAATTTTCACATTGATTGTCAATAAAATGATTGGACTTTTTATAAGGTTTGACAATCCTCCTTCCTTTGAGCTCAGCTTTAATTAGGATGAGAGTTAGGTCCAAGACCTAATATTAATTTTTTAGTAATATTTTAATTTTAACATTTTACATATTTAACGTCATAATATTAAAGAATATTTTGATACATTTGACATAACTTTGATATATAATAATGAAATTAAAAAAAAAAAAATTTTAACTAAATTAGATTTTTTTTTAAACGGAAAAAGTAATTTTCAGCCATCATAGTCATGGTCACAGTAATGATGAAGCTCTAAGCATGAGGCAGTGGTTTCTGATAAGAAAAAACATAGACCAGAAAAACAAGTCTTGTACTTTCCCACCTCAAAATAATAATATGTTACCACAGAAAACAAGGATTATGTCATCTTTATCATATTAGCAGTAATGAATACTCTTAGAGAATTAATTAATCCTATTCTTCTAATACAAATTGTATATAATTAATTAGTCATTGTAAATAATGTGTATAATCTATTATCATAATTAAGCTGTCTCTTCTGCAAAATATACATCTAGTGAATCGTATCTGCTGTCTCCTGGCTATACAATATATTCTTTTTCAGTTTGAAAGCATGCCAAGAGTGTCTATAAAGTAATCTCATTATTCTATTTATGATTGTCTATGTTGCAAAACGCCTGTATTTTAGCATGTATATATAGTGGCATAAGAGATGTATGTAATTTTAATTTAATAACTATAATAAATCGTATATTAAGGAGCTTGACAAATATTTTTAAAAAATAGATAAATTAAAGTTAATTAACAATTCAAGTTTGGTTTAGTAAGGTTCTTAACCCCAGCAAAAATAATTAGCTCTCAAGTAATTGTTGGATTTTGAACCCCTTTACCATTGCGCCAAAGGACTTGCTTGCTTGAAAAATATTCAACGCGGAGTATATACTTATAAATAATAGAATTTTAATTTATATATATAATGTAATTTTATAATAAGAGTGTTCAATTGATCATTTTTGTATAATTATAGCTCCATCTTGTATGAAATATATACGATTATTAGTAATTGTAATCGAAAATGAACTCCCTTGGATATTCTCAAAATACTTTGAAGCGGAATAATTGATTAGACATTTAGATATAAAATAATATTTTGAAGCAACTATACCCAAGCAAGTATCTTAAGAGAATTATTTGAGAAATTTGCTTGATATATTAAAGTGTAAAGAAGAAATGCATGATAAAAGAGGCACCCTCTCGAAGAAAAATAAAAATTGCGATTGATAAATTTTATAGTTAAACTGAAACTCCATTAATGAAATTCATGAATTGATTTCAATTAGAGACAAAGTAGCATGAATGACGACCATTCTAATTGCAAACTTTGATGTAAATTCAAGTTAATTTTTTTTTACAACGAAATTATTGCTTTTGGAATTTTTTGATCAATTAATTTGCAATTAGTATGAAGTAACCTAAAAGGACCTACAAATAAATTAATAATGTAAATGGTTTTCCCACAATATGTAGTACTCTTCTTAAATAAATTTGGCATAGCTAATTTGGTTTTGTAGGGCTTTAAGTATCTCCCATATTTAATTTGTTATATACAAAAGCAAATGAATAAAGAGTACTTAAATGAAAGTGTCGTTTTAAAGAGTAAAACTTAAATGAAATTGTCGTTTTACATCTAGTCATATTTGTACTAAATTGCCCACAGCTGTAGTTTAATTAGCATTTATAAACCTCCAAGTTAGGTTATCTTTAATTAACTTTCCTTTAATCCTCTACATCTTTTATAATCCGGCTACACACAGTACTTTTTATGAGAAGAAATAAACTGTTTGCTTTGCAGATGGATAAACTACAATTTAATTAAAAATAAAAGAAAACTACTAAAAGCACTCCGAATTTTGCAAATTAATTTCATCATAAAATTATTAACAGTCTTAAAAACATTTTTCTACTTGATTAACTAAACTAGAATACACCCCTGAACTATCACAAGTGTTAAAAGCACCCCTTAACTTGACAAAAATTTAGGGCTGTATTTCAGTCTAGTTACTAGATCGAGAATATATTTAAGTTTAGTTAGTTGAATAGAGAGGTATTTTTAACACTATCAATAATTCGAGAATAAAATTGATAATTTGTACCAAATTTAAAAGTATTTTTAAAAACAAATTGATCTAAATATTACGATTATTTTTTTTAATTAAAAAGGGGTACAAAGGTGGAGTAGAAATGAAGTACTTGATGATTAATGGGTTTGAAAAGGCAAGTCCTATATTCTGAAATACAAAAGGATTGATGATCCAGATCACAGCTATATATTCTATAAGTAGACATACTTTTCTGAGAAATTATAGTATTTGGACCACGCATACAACAAAAAAGGGGAAAAGATAATAAATTCCTAATTAACTAATAGAATTATGGAGTAATAAATAGTAGCTTTCAATAATATTCATGATAATGATACATATATATATAAATAATTAGGACTGGTTTCTGCAAAAGAATAGATTCAGAAATTTAAAATTATTGGAAAGATAAAAGGTATAAAAATCTCAAAATAAAATGCGTTTAGTTAGAGGTATTAGATAATCATGATATTATTTATCCCATCATTTATATCTTAATGATGAAATAAGTTATTTCATAAATGTAGGGGATAACTTATTATCCTGATATAGTTGATCTCAGAATAACTTACTCCCAACCAAATGATTTTCAAATTCTCAATATTAAATTTATTAATATATTTTTTTTAATACTTCTTCACTTTTTTTTAGATCAAAATTTCAATTTTAATTTTTTAAATTTTATAAATTAAATAATATCATAGAAATTTAAGACGATAAATATTAGTAGGTGAATTCGCCCACTAGGCCGCATGCAATTTTTCCGACATTAAGCAAAGCATCAAAGGCTTGTTACTTATTTACTGTCGGCGTTTTTCTCAAGTAAATATTTATTTACTTTCCAAAAGTTAAAGCGATCTAACAAGTCAATATTCTCAATTTCATCCTTTACTTTTTTTAAAAAGTATTTAGCAACCTCTACATTCCATAGGTTAACCCAAAATCTAAAGTATATCATTTGCCAATATAGTTAAACAATATTTTTTCATTTTATAACTTTATATTATAAATTATTATTATTATTTTATTTATATTTTTAAAAATATTATATTTATTATATTCAAAAAATAATTCGATAAATTATTTGTATCATTTACTATTTTTTATATGTGTTAGATCAATAGTGAACAATTATTATTAGACAAAGAAAATAATATTGATTTCTGTGATAATATATGAAGCATAAAAATATAAAATTAATATATTAATGTACATGTATGAATTAAATTACTCTATAAGATAATACTTAGAGTGATGGTTTTGAACTTCATTTTGTACGAGGAGGTTGCAAGTTTGAAATTAGTTAGCCTCCCTTGTTTTATCCAGTATTTTTATGCTTAGGGGCACAATGTTTAAACTAGTGCACCCAATTAGTTTTAATCTTAGAGTGCCTAATAAATTATATATTTGATTAATTTTTAAAGTAATATTGAATCAGATCAACTCAATATTTTAAAGTTAAAATTTAAATGCTTAATACTTATGTGAGAATGTTATAAATCAGAAATCGTATCATGTTAATATTATAAAAAATACAATTTAAAATATTATTCAATCTTGTGCATATAGTTATTATTATAAATCTTTTCCTTTGTTTATTCAGATTAGTCCCTTGAAGATCCTATGTGTATCATATAAGAATGTGGCGTCTCAATTAATTTGTGCATTTTTCAATTATATTACAAGATATTTTTAATCTTCCATCAACATGAATATTTGATAATTCTTTCATCAAAGAGTAGACATCCTCCAGTGGAATCCCTATCTTTTTCGTACTTTGTCATTATCAATATCTTAAGATCTCATTATAATATATATTATTGATTAAGAATATGCGACGGAAGGAATTGTAAAATTAAAGGAAAAACAAAGAGAGAGGTTGGAAAAAGAAAGAAACTGAAAACTTAATATGGAAGTCAAATTGATAATTATTGATATTGGAATAGGACTTCAAAGTGAGAATATAAAGTTGGAAAAGCATTGGGGGCGTTGAAAAAAACAACAAATTAAAGGGAAGGAATAGAAGATAAAACTGTCGTAATATATATAGTTGTAAAACGATCCAAAGAATGTGGATTCGGCATTCTTATTTGACTCATTCCATACTCAAAATAATCGCAGGAAATCCTTTGATAGCCCGGTCTTTATTTTATTCTGAATTAAAGAATTCAGAATCAATCAAATCTTCCCGAAATGCCTTTCTGGATATTCCTCAATGTCCCGGCTGTTCACGGAACGTGAGAAGTATGATGAAGAGGATGAGCTTCAAGAGAATGATTCGGGCTCGTCGGAGAGCTAGATTTGCCTCAATTTTTCTTTCACAATGTACCAGCAAAGTTTTGCTAAGAAAGCGAAAAGAAACTGCTCGAGTTTTAGCAAAAGCGGCTCTCCGGGGTCTTATCGATTGATTGAAAGGCCTGTCATCCCTACCTATTACTGCTCCTTTGAGCAGTAACGAGGGATCAAACTTTTCTTTTGCCGCATTTCGCTCAATGTCCCGGCTATTCATGGAACGTGAGAAGCAGATGATTAATCATCAATTATAACAAGTCACACACTCATACTCCGAAAATACAGACTTTTGTTGAATCTTTTTCACGGCTCGATAGATAATTTGGATTTCTGAGAAAAAATCGTCGCATATTCCTCCGATTCCTTATAAAAGATTTCAGGAAGACCATCTAATTCTCCGGAAAGTATTGCAATTGCTCAGGATAGCCTTTTTTAGCTTCTAGGTCTATTTCTTAGTTCAAGATCCCTCTTACTAACTGGAATCAAAGAATTAGTAGAAAAAGAAAAAACACACTACTTTTCGTCTACAGACACTCTCTTTTTTTCGATGCGAATTTGACACGATATCCACCCCTATAGCCATGTTCTATTCGGAGGAATAAAATAAAAATAGTCTTTCGGAGAGATGGCTGAGTGGTTGAAAACCCCGGTCCACCAGAATAAGCGATATTCACTGGGCCAAGAGCACCCCCTCGAGTAAAAGCTTCCACGGCCCTCCTGACCAATTAGAAACAAAAATAAATAAAAACATAGTGGACTCTTGGACAAATTCTCCTGTTTCTCTTATTTTTTTCTCTAAAGACGTGGATTTCCCTATTGGTCCAGGTCATTTCGGGGCAAGCGGATCATTTATGCAGAGTTGATCATTCGGACCTTTCAATTCATAGATGTAGATCTCATCAAATTTCTCTCGATTCATCTCCTCATGAGGAATTACTCAATTTCAATTCAAACATGGGTTTGATTCACACTCCATGTTCTGGAAGGGCAGAGGCCTTTGGTGTCCCCTCCCGCCAAGAATTGGGGTCTCACAATCACTAGCCAATATGTTTTTCTCTCATGCCTTTCTTCGTGGAATTCCTTGTCGGCTCTCTGTAAAATACTCGTTTGGCCGTGGGCTTCCAAGGATAATGGTAACCCTACCATTAACTACTTCATTTGGACAAAGTCAGGGAAAACCTCTGAAATTATTTCAATATTGAACCTTGGAGTTTGATTCCTTATCGGATCATAAAAACCCCGATAGTCCCCATTTTGGGAACGTCCAGTGCCAAAGTCGGCTTCTCCTATGTCGTGTCAAATTCGCATCGAAAAAAAGAGATTTGTCCTCTCCTATAAAGAAATAAAAAGTACATGAGATTTTCACCTCATACGGCTCCTCGGCTCGCCAATCTAATCCAAGGTCCAGTCATTATACAATGGATTAATAATATAAAATTTGAATTTGTAGTAGAAGGTAATTGCGAAGTCTTGATAGCCCCTCTAGCATTCGAAGCATTCTCCGGATAATTCAAATCAAAGCAATTGGATATCTAACGTCATTAAAGAATACAAAAGAAAGAATTTCAAATTTTATCGTTCTGATTAAAAGTAAAATATGAAACGATAACTTGGGATTTAATCCCATAGAGATGATAAATCTTTGGCCTGTAAATTCATTCAGCAGTTATCCGCTCCGCACTTGGCTATCCAGCGTTTATCGTGTGGAAGCGCCCCTTCTTTCAAAGAGAGGAGGACGGGTTATTCACATTTCATTTGATGGTCAGAGGCGAATTGAAAGTTAAGCAGTGGGAATTCTAAAGATTCCCCGGGGGAAAAATAGAGATGTCTCCTACGCTACCCATAATATGTGGAAGTATCGACGATATACCAAGAAAGATGTACGGTCTAATGAGGCCCGAATTAGTGGATGCTGCCAAAGGGAGTGGGATGCCATACGCAAAAAAGAAGTCATATCTTTGAAATAATAATCGAAATAATACTATCATTGAAATAAGTGATTTTTTTGATTTCCAATGGAGATTAGGAATAGATGGACTTTCTATAGGACCCATTTTATTAACAGGATTTATCACGACCTTTCCCTCTGGGGGTAGGAAAATCATGCCAATTGTGACATCCCTTCTCTCCCACTTCACACCTGGAGAAAAAGAGGCATTTACCTATTACAGAGATGGTGCGATTTGATACCCAGTCTATTCAATGCTAGGCATAATGAGTATAAGGACCCAATAGCCCCCCACGCAGTTCCTCTGAATTTCGAATAGTATTCAATTTGAAAAAAATTTTCGTAGGAATCTCTGAAGTAGATGTTTTTTTATGTGAAATGCAATAAAAAGATATAGTAACATTAGCAAACGGGTCTTATATTAGGGGGTCTAGGAGTGGTATTACTTCCCAATCCAATTTATTTGGCCCGTGATGTGGGCCCGCTTAGCTCAGAGGTTAGAGCATCGTCGGTTTCGGGTACAAGTACCCTCTTGCTCTTTCTATTCCGTACATATTAGTTCCTGAGCTATTTGGCATAAATAAAAGGCCTTGGATTGGTATTAGTCTGGATACGGCAAAATCATTCTATTAGAGTGCGGTTTGAACTATTGATTTACGTAATTAGAAATAACCAATTAGGTTTACGACGCAAGTTGATGATAAAATCCATGGGCGTTCCAGTGGACTTGGTCTATGATACAAAAATGGAGGAAATCTAGATCAAACTCATGCTTTTTTCAAAGAAAAAAAGAAGGGGGGTCGATTTATCTTCGCTTTGCATCGAATTAAACCACATGCTCCACCGCTTGTGCGGGCCCCCGCATGATTTATTCGAGAAAAAATTCTAAATAAATAAAATCAGATAAGTTTAGCATCACAATTCCTTTTTTGTCTAAATTGCGGAGTAAATGGGCTTCTAAATGCGCGAATGATTCGCCAGCAAAAGAGAGAAAGTAGATCCACAAACGACGAAAATCTCTCTTTTTCCTATCCCTATCCCGATGAG
>BAUE01072301.1:0-23344 GCA_000787875.1 Solanum virginianum | reverse complement strand
TATGATTTCAAGTCCTAAGTCTCAGTCCTTATGTCCTTTTACATGCATTCATGTTTATATTGACAAGCCTATGGTGATTTTTGACATTCATGTTGAGATTTTTGAAATGATGTTTAAGTGCATTTATTGCATTTGTATTAGGCTAAAATCTCTATGATTACTTCCCTTCTGTACATTTTTGTGTGATTCGGGGATGAATGTTCCCAAGGGGGAGATATTGAAAGGCCCTAAAAAGGCCCCAAAAATGTGCTTTGGAAATGTCCATAATCATAATTTTCATATATCGCGAAATACATGAGTGATATCAAAAATTTGTCTTCATATTTTTCATCAACGGGAAACTTAGAGTAGGAAATAGGTATAAATCCGATTTTAGAAGACCCGTAGCAAAAAATAATTTTTGCCAACTTTTCGCAAAACAGTGGGCATTCCTGTTGGCTCCGCGATGTGAATCTATCGCCGAGCAGTTTTATCACTTCCTTAATTTTTCTATTTCAGCCTAAGGCATTAGGATCTTGGCCCTATGTCCATTTATGCGTAAAAACATCTATACTTAGCCCTTTTTCAACTCTATATCACTCAAGACACTCTCAAAACCCTCTCCAAGACTTAACCAAGTATTTCATCAAAATTCAGGTGTCCCAAACTTAATTCCATATCTCAAGAACTTCATTCAAGCTTCAAGACCTTCAAGTCTACATCAAAGAATCCCCAAATTTATGTATGTGGGTTTCATCCATAGGGTCCTTTCACCCATGGAGCCCAATCTTTTTTTTTATGAAAATTGCATATTTTCAAGTTGTATTATATATAAATATCTTCTATTATGGATTATGAGTATAAATTATGTTGGGGTTTTATGAAATGTAGATTTATTATACATGGCTATCTATTTCAAGCTTGTACTATGAATGGGTTTGATCTATTGAGACTATGCATGTTTTGAGCTATGAAACTATGATCTATTACGAGATTTGATGATGAATTTCATGGTATTCTGTATGAGGGTTTTACTAAATGTTGGTGGGTTAATTTGCATTGAGTTTTCTCATATTATTACACTCTTGAATTGCATGCTTTTGAACAAGCATTATACACTCACCAAGTGTTTGATAAAATATCTAGACAATAATTCTCAAAGTTATTGATGATATATTGCATGATTTATGAGTCAAGTGCCTTTATGATGATTTTGGGCTTTCAAAAATGTATTGAATTCATGAAAATGTCCATGATGTTGTAAATGCCAGATTAAGCCCTTTTTCAAAGATTTTACCTCTTTCAAAATGTCTTTAATTCATGAAAATGTCTATGATGTGGTAAGTGCCGAATTAAGCCCTTTTTCAAATATTTTACCTCTTTTGGGCCTTTGATGTTAATGCAAGGGTAATGCTTGATGATGATCTATTCTTATGTTTTAAAGTTAGGCCACCATTAGAAGTCAAAGGTGTTTTAGAGCTACATATGTCATGTTCCATGTTTCTTACAACTTGCTAAAGTGTGATTATTTCAATTATTCCATGGGATTAGGCTTAGCACCGATGGATGGAGGGTTTGCTCTCTTTCCTTGAACTATGTGCCCACATAGGAGTATACTTTACCCTTTCTTTACTATTTGATCCATTTAGTGCACTTCTTAATGAAATTCACCCCAAAATGGGATGAGCTCTAGTAAGGGGGATTACTTCTCTGAAATAGGATGGGCTCCCATAAGGTGAAGCATGATTTACCTTGGCAAGTAGACCACCTCTTTACCAATGATTCTAAGTTGTAGCCCGCTTGGTCTTATTCTTTGTCGGTTGAGGTCTCTTCCCACATATGTATAATATTCTATATAAGTTGAATGATTTATAAACATGTTTTACCTCAACCATTGATCATGAATAACATATTGAAATTATGCTTATCTATTTATTACTATGCACTTCGACTATTTTGGCTTATGTCTTATTGCATTGCATCCTACATACTTAGTATATTCAAATGTACTAGCACATACTTTAGACTACATGATACCACGATACAGGGACCGAAACCCCTCTTGATCATCCTCCACGTGGTTAGTGAAATTATTCGAAGATAAGCTTGGTGAGTCCTCAAGTTCGGGGATACTATATACTTCTCTTGCTATTTCTAAGACTTTTTTATGTTGAACATTTAACATTATGAGGGTGAGCTCAGAAAGTATCTTGGCCCCTGCTCCATTCTATGTTTAGGGGTGTTGTTGGAATATTATGATATATTTATGCTATAAGCTTGACTCTTCATGTTTTTATGATTACTGAAGACTTCCCTTAGGCCTGCTTCCTATTTTATATTATCTCTTGATGTTGTTTACTTTGCTTTCGCATTCAAGAATGTGTGAATAATATGCTAAGAGGCTCGTTTAGGTCCCTTTGGGTTCCCATTTGCTATGTTACGTCTAGGCCCTAGGCTTAGGTCGTGACCATTAGTGATATTGAGAAAAAGGTAAAATCTTGTATAAGGTGCAAGAAAAATATGTGATGCCATAGTTGTAAGCTAAAAAGCAAAATGAAGTGTTGAAATAAGGCAAAATATTGAAAAATAAGATGACAGCACCCAAAAGACCATGAAATAGGAAAGGGAAAATAAGGTGAAAATAACAAAGTTGGTCGGTTGAAAGTGTAGAAAAATGCAAATTGGTGAATTCTTTCGAGTCTACGTATTCCCTGAAGGTTCAAGCCTAACCTTTCTTAGGTTCTTTTTCTTGATAGGGACCACTTTATCCTCTAAAAAGAAGGTGCAACTTGGGCGACATCAGGAAACATAATACCCTAGTTACTTTTCTCACTGGTTTTGCAACACTTATACTAGTTTAGGATTACTTTCTGCAAATTACAAACCCCTCTTTTCCAGGAAATAAGTAGGTTACTCGACTTGCTTCAAAATTACTATAAGTCTACCATATTCCTAGTGGGTTTGACCCTAACCTTGGTTAGGTTATATATCTTGGCAACGGCCGTTTTAACCTTCCAAAAGAAGGTGTAACTTGGGCGACATCAAGATCTTTGTACTATTGTTGGGGAATATGGCTAGACTGGTTTAATTTGAGTAATTCGATAATTAATCCTTATTTCCCTCATTTTGCATTTTTATGTTATTTTTGTTTTGTTTTAGCATGCAGGTGTAGTGTATGCACAACACTCGAAGTCGAGTCATACCCTTGACTTCATTTGACCTTGAGATCCAAAAGATGCTAAGAAGAATTGCCCAGAACAATGCAAACAATGTTGTAAATGAGGAAGTAAAAGAAGCACTGAACCAAAACAACAATGAGAACAATAATAACCCACCTCTGCTAGAGGATATCAACCCACCACCACAGGATTTTTAGGTTGCAACTCATACATGGAATCAATATCGTCTTGACCATATGGTGATAGATGTCACTAGAGATATTATGTAACCTTCACTACTGGATGTCATAAAGTTCATTATTTTGAGTGGGTTACTCCAAAAGCTGCAAAATCGCTAGTTGTTTGCAGGCTTACCATCAGAGGATCTGCATAACCATCCACACAACATTGTCTTCATTTTTAAGACCATTATGGGAAGCCAGAATCTATCTATAGATACTGTTAGGCTCTATATCTTCCTATTATCTCTAATAGGCAATGCAACACTATTGTTATCCGAGCTCCCACAGAGTTTGATCACCAGCTAGGCTGAACTGTAGAAGGCCTTTTTAGAGAGGTTCTTTCTGAAGTCAAAGAAGTTTAATCTGAAGGACCATATTAATAACTTCAAACAATTGCCTGGTGATTTGATTAGCCCTATGTGGAAAAGGTTTACAAAGTGACTGAGAAGTATCCCTGACCACAAGATCATGGATGAAGCCTTTGTGGAGATCTTTTATTGAGCCCTATATAAGAATAGCAAAGCTATTTCTGACACTATCATGGGAGGCTCGCTTCTTAATTGTCCATTTCTAGTGATTTGTGAAAGGTTGGAGAAAGTGGTCATGACAAATCATGCATTGGTTACAAGAGATAAGTCAACAACAAATGGCTCATTCGCAATCAGTACTAACTCGATGCAAGCAAAAGTAAATGAGGATATGATGCAAGAGCTTGCTTAGATTATTACCAACATGGAATTGTAAATGAAGCAAAACCAAGAACATATAAATGTAAATGCTCATCAGCCTTCACGAATACTTATGTACGAGGAACCTTAATATGTGGAGGACACTTGTTTCATGACTAATAAGATGATGAGTTTTCGAACCAACACCCAAGGGTCTAGTCAGGACTATTATTGCAAAGATCAAGGAAGGTCGAATCTTTAACAGGGATGGCAATTTTAGAGATAACAATCAAGGAGGCTACTATGATAGGAATATAGGCTAGGACAAATATGCTATATAGGGATGCCAGAGATAGTTATAGGAATGGTCAATATGATATTGCATAATCAAGATTCAAGTTTTGGTAGCTCTAGAGTTGAGAAGATATTCAATCGACTGTTGAAGAAGGCTAGTGCTTAGGATGAGACTTAAAGGGGGTTAAATCTAACATCTCTAGTATTAATTAGAAAATTGACTCTCATTCTGTTGCTATTGAGTAGCTGCAACAATAGTTTGGTCAAATATCAACTCAATTAAATAGCACCAGAAAGGTAAATTGCCCAGTAATAAAATTTAGAATCAAGAGAATGAAGGGCAGTGTATGGTGGTGACTACTCGTGCTGGCAAACTGATCATTGAACCTCCAATGTTTGTTGATGATGATGATGATTGTATGGAAATAGTTAAGAGAAAAGATGCAGAGACCAGAGATGCTCATGCAAAGGATAAGGTTAGTGATGTTGCAATGATGACATAGAAGTTGAAACCCATTCCTAGACCTCCCCCTCCTTTCATTTAAAGACTCAAAAAGTAGGAGGAGAAAGGTAAATTCCAGAACTTCATCTCCATGCTGCACACCTCTCCATCAAAATCCCTCTTATTGAGGCACTAGAGAAGATGCCTGGGTATGCAAAGTTCATGAAGGACTTGGTCACGAAGAAGTGAATTGTGAGCCAAAAGCTCTCACAAGAGCTTCAACATTATAGTGCAATCGCTACAAGCTTCTTAATGTAGAAGTAAGATGTTCCTGGAGCATTCACTATACCTTGCACCATTGTAGATATTGAGTTCACCAGTGAATTTTATGATCTAGGTCCAACATAAATCTGAAGCCTCTTGCAGTGTTCAATATGCCAAGATTGGGAGCCCCTACACCTACGAGCAAGCAATTATTCATGGCAGAAAAAACGGTGAAGAATCTTATGGGGATACTATATGATACCCTTGTCAAAGTATAGAAATTCATATTCCCTGTAGACTCTATGATCCTTGATTGCAAGGTTGACTTCGAAGTCCCAATTATCTTGGGATGGCCTTTCTTAGCCACTAGGTCAGCACTGGCAAAGATAGAGTAGGGCCAACTCAAGTTTAGATTGGGAAAAAATGAGGTCATCTTCAATATCTGCCAATATACAAAGAGGAATGATGATCTGAAGGTGAACTCTATCATTGAGAGTGTTGATGAGGTGGAACCAGAGGTACTAATCGAAGAAAGACTGGGTGTCGATACTCTGGAAGTAGTGTTAATAAATTGCGAGAGTGAAGGCATCCCAGACTATAAGGAGACGATAAATGCCTTAGGGTAATCTGGTTTCACCAGATGCCCAGCTAAGCTTAAATTGGACTTGAAAATTTGAGAGTCACTACCCACTAGACCATCCATTGAGGATCCACCGGTGTTGGAATTGAAGGATCTTCCACCATATCTAAGGTATGTATTTTTGGGTGATAACAATACTTTTCCTATCACTATTGCTGCAGATCTTAATCATAAATACGTAAATGTATTGATAACAGTGCTTAAGCAATTCAAAAAGGTTATCGGATGGACAATTGCAGACATCACTGGTATCCTACCTAGGGTTTGCATCACAAAATTCAATTAGTCAAGGACTACAAGCCAAGTATTGAATACAAAAGGTACCTTAACCAACCTATAGAAGAGGTGGTGCGCAAAGATATCATCAAGAGGTTAGACATAGGTGTGATATATCTAATCACTGACAATGAATAGATAAGCCCAATCCGACATGTTCCAAAGAAGCGAGGTATCACTGTGGTTCCAAATGCCAATAATAAGTTGATCCCCATCCGACCAGTCACTGGTTGGAAGGTGTGGATAGACTATAGAAAGCTTAATACATCAACTAAAAAGGACTATTTCCCTATGCAGTTCATGGACCAGATACTAGATTGCTTGGTAGGATAGTGCTGGCATTGCTTTCTTGATGGTTACTCAAGCAACAATCAAGTATCTATTGCTCCAGAAGACTAAGAGAAAATGACATTTACATGTCCCTATGGTGCCTTGGCATTCAAAAGGATGCCATATGGGTTTTGTAATTCACCAGTACCATTCCAGAGATGCATGATGTCCATCTTCTTAGACATAGTGGAAGATACTATCAAGGTATTCATAGATGACTTTAGTGTGGTCGGTGACTTATTCAAAGACTGCTTAAAGCATTTGTTGCTGGTACTTAATAGACGTGAAGAATACCATTTGGTATTAAATTAGGAAAAGTGTCACTTCGTGTTGAAGAAAGGTATTGTGTTGGGGAATAGAATCTCTATCAAAGGGATTGAGGTGCTTAGAGCTAAAGTAAAGGTGATAGAGAAGCTTTCCCCACCTATCTCAGTTAAGGGTGTAAGGAGTTTCTTGTGCCATGCAGGATTCTAGAGGCACTTTATAAAGGACTTCTCAAAGATTGAAGACCCTTTGTGCAAACTACTTGATAAAGATGCTAAGTTCATATTTGATGATGTATGCCTGGAAGCGTTCGAAGGGTTGAAGCAGAAGTTGACTTCAACTCCTATCATCATTGCTCCAGACTAGTCAAAGCCCTTTGAGATAATGTGTGACATAAGTGGAGTTACACTTGGTGTAGTGTTAGGATATTGCAGAGAGAAGATCCTACACATCATATATATGATGCCAGTAAAGCCCTAAATGCAGCATAGAAACAATACACTATTACATAGCAGGAGTTACTTGCAGTGGCCTTTGTGTTTGACAATGTCATGTCTTATATCTTAGGAAGCAAAGTCATTGTACATACTGGTCATTTAACATTCTGGTACATGATAGCGAACAAGGATGCAAAACTAAGATTAATTTGATAGATACTTCTTCTCTATAAGTTTGACTTTGATGTGATTAACAAAAAGGGAACTAAAATCACATTGAAAACCACCTTTCCAGATTAGGGGACAAGGCCATAGAAAATCTTAATGATGAAGCTAGATATTCATGATTCGTTCCCTGAGGAGAGAGTGGTAGCAGCATCCCATGACTTGATACTATAGTTTGCAAACTATGAGAACTACTTGGTTGGTGATATGTGTAACCGCACTTGACTACTTACTGATGATGTTCATGCTCCAATAAGAAAGCAATCGCTGTTAGCAATTAACCTAACGAAAGGTTAGGGTCGAATCCACAGGTAATACGGGGCTTGACAATAGAGATCCACTACCAATCATTTCAAGCATCAATATTTAAAATCTCTAGATGGGGGGTTCTCTTTGTGATTCCAGAACAAAAGTAAAAAACTAAACTAACTATATGGGAAGACACTAAAATTTGGGGACAATATGATAATTTTTTTCCCATGATTCCTTGACTCAATTACCCTAGACAACACAACTCTAATTGGGAATTCGCATGCAGAATGGTAACTTAAGTTCTTCTAGCCATTTTGTGAAGGTAAAGGTCGATTTTCACTATGGTGTGTGGTCGGTAATCATGGTGTGCCAACTGACCGTTACCCATTGTCCTAGTCAACCTCCCCTTAATCAGGTTTGGTTGATTAGACTAGACTATATCTATCAAATCTTGTCGTTCACTTCCCTTTTCCTATTCGTCACTACCTTAGTCGGGATCATGATAGTAAGTAGGATTTGGTGTTGGCCACCACCAAACAACGAACAAAATGAAGGGAAAAAAACAATACATGCAAAACCCCAATCTAAGAAATGCACAAAGTCTAGGGTATTTCAAGTCAACTATTCATTGTTCCCACAACTCCAAGTTGTGGGTCCTTAGCTACTCATGACTAAGGCAAATTCAACAATAATATAAATAAATAACATAGTTGAGAGTTTATCCAAAGCAATGAAGAGCAAGAACACCTTCAAGTTGAAAACCACAAGCTTTGATTAATGGCAAATGAGTACAATGTGAGTTTTCAATCCACCAAAAGTGGGTCTTCAAATTGAAAGATAAAACATCTAATCTAAACCTTAAAAATGCTCCTAGAATATTTACAAGAAGTTGTGAATGTCGACTCTCTCCAAAATAAAACCTATAATTATCTATTTATACTAGTTACAAAAACACCCTAAAAATAAATACAAAAGACAGATGGCAGAAGGTACGTCGCACAGGTACGACTCGTAGGGTGACCTATGAGTCAGAATCAGGATCTCCTAGTCAGCCCTTGGCATTTTGGACTTGACTGTTATGATCTACTGGTATAAGTCATTACTTGGGCTACGACTCATATGCTCCTCTCGTAACTTAGGCCTTCAATTCTTGGTCCAAATTTTTGGCTCTCTATTTATTACTATGAACCCACCTATACGAGTCGTAAGGAGACCTATAACTTATAGAGTGGCCTCGTAGGGCTGACCTCCAGTTAGCAGATTTCAAATTTTTGCTCTCTATTTTATGCTACGAGATCATTCTATGACTCGTAGCTTGGGCTATGACTCGTAGGCAGGCTCGTATGTCTCGTACTTCAGCAAAATTTGCAACTTTCCCTCAAAATCATGTCATCCTACCTTTTCTACAATAACAACACAAAAACACATAAAAACCATAAAAAGTCGCATTAAGAACTTGCAAAACCCCTCATTTTAGGCACCAAATGTGCTGTAATTTGACAGCACATCACTTACCAATGCCACAAGTTTATGCTTTATGTTAGTGAGTTTTTCTAGGATGATCCATACTTATTCCGCATATGTGCAGATGGGATTATTCATCAATATGTTCCTGAGGTTGAAATGATGAGCATTCTAGAGCCATGTCACTCATCCTTAGTGGGTGGGCATCATAGTGGGATTCGGACAGCATATAAGATCTTGAAATGTAGCTATTATTGGCTGACCATCCACTAAAATGCCCATAACTATGCCAAAGCCTATGATAGATGCCAGAGAGAAGGTGAAGTTACCCACAAGTATGAGCTCCTTCTAAACCCAATTATGTTGATTAAATTATTCGATGTGTGGGTGATAGACTTCATGAATTCGTTCATTAGCTGGCATGGGAAAAAAATATATTCTTGTGGTTATGGACTATGTATCAAAATAGGTGGAGGCAGTGCCGCTTCCCAACAATAAAGACGAAAGTGTCACAAAATTACAGCAAAGGAATATATTCTCAAGGTTTGGCACCCGTCAGCGATTATCAGTGATGGAGGAACCTATTTTTGCAATAGGTTGTTCAAAGATCTACTTAAAAATATGGAGTAAAGCATCGGGTGGCAACACCCTACCATCCGCAGATTAGCGAGCAAGTTGAGATGTCTAATGGGGAGATCAAACAGATATTGTCCAAGATTGTGAATGAAAATCAGGCTGACTGGTGGAGAAAGCTTGATAATGCATTATGGGCATACCAAACTGTATTTAATACTCTAATAGGTATGTCTCCTTACCAACTTGTCTTTGGTAAAGCTTGTCACTTATCAGTGGAGCTTGAGCACAAAGCAATGTGGGCGCTCAAAAAGTTGAATTTGGACTGGAACAATGCGGCAAACTCAAGGCTGAGCCAGCTCAACAAGCTTGATAAGTTCCACTTGAAGGCATATGAGAGTTCAGCAGATCTTCCAATTATTTCTTCAACTCCTTCCATTTAGCCAAGGCCATCCTAGAAGGAGCAATAGACATGGGCTTAGTACCTAGCTCTACATCAATACTAGAGTCAATATCATGATTAAACTCTCTAGCAACCCTAGCAGTCTCCAATGATGGGGACTCCTGAGTAACAACTCGAACATGCACTAAATATGCCAAAAACCCCTTTGCCATCAATCGACAAGCATGCATATAAGAAATAACACACATAGGATAGGAAATAAGTGCTCTAGTCCACATCAACTAAGTCAAATTGGGGCAAGATAAGGTCACAATCTTTGCATGACAATCAAGAATAGAATAATAAGTTGACAACCAGTCCATACCCAATATCACATAAAATTCCACAATATCCAACACTCTCAGATCAGTAATAGTATCTCTCCCTATAAAAGTCACAACACAACCCCAATAAACTTGATTCACCACTAAAGATTCACCTACCAAGGTGGATACACATATAGGCTTGGCAAGCGGCTCACACATAATATCAATATCAAAAGCAACATAGGCCAACATATATGAATAACTAGAGATTGGATCAAATAAAATTGAAATTGAATGGTGGCACACTTGAACCATACCTATGATAACTCCATTTGAAGCCTCTGCCTCGGCCCTATCAGGAATAGCAAACTTTACAATCACCACTACTCTGTAGGCCTCCACGAGCACCACTTATCTCTATATATGATGACCTCCTCTAGCACCACTTCCTTATACCCTGAGAGGTATCTCTAGCTGCTTCCTAGGGTCCTGAAGTCTGAGTAGGAAACAACCGTTGTGGACAACGGTTTGAAAAGTGCCCAACCTCATGACAAACATAACAACCCATGGGGTCTCCCCCTGATATCACTGTGTCAACAAACCACCACACCAGGCTGAACCAATGGAACTATCATGGCCTATCTGTGTAGGACTAGATATGTCAACACTGTTAGATGCTAGAGTAGCTGCTGAACTGCTGGACCTTGATGGCCCTGCCTTTGAATCTCTCAGTCTCATGGCAGGTGTCTACTAAACAATCCATGTCGATAGAACCTCCTCCCTCCACCCTGTCTATCCTGCCTGATGCACTCTATCATATGAGCATGATACACAACACCCTGAAAAGTGCCTCCAGCCAGCACCAAAGAAACTATAGCCTCTTGAAGATACCCTGTCAAACTGTTAGCAAACCATCGAATCCTCTCAAACTCAATAGAAATACTAGAAAGAGCATCTCTGGATAAGGTATGGAATTTAGCCTCATAATCTGAAGCTGACATAGAGCCCTGCTACAGTCAATCAAACTCATCTCTACAGCTTTCCTGGAGGTTGTATGGCATAAACCTCTATAAAAATATCTCAATGAACTACCCCAAGTCACAGTCGAAGATCCAATAGGTCAACTAGCTATCATTGACCTCTGCCACTTCCTGATAAGGTCATTGAAATGGTATGAAGTGTAGGCAAGCCCATGAGACTTAGGAATAGCTAAGTTACGTAACTGGTCCTGGCACTCTGACAGAACATCATAAGCTTTATCGTTAAGAGTGCCATCAAATCACAACAGAGCCAATCCAAAAAACCTCTTAAAACTCTTCTACTCCATTATAGACATGGTTGGGCTGGCAGAAGGTGGCACCATAAAAAAGGAAGGTGCAATAGATGGAGCAACATCCAAACTCTAAATTTGAGTACCTGAACTCTGTTTAGATGCCTGAAGTAGAGTAATAACAGTCTCAAGAGGGTCCACTAGAGCTGAAGATAGACCAACATAAATCATAGTCGGCTAAGGTGGAGCACTAGAAAGACCAATTGGTATGGTGGAAACTAGAATCTCCATAGTAGCTGGGGCTAGTAGAGCTCCCTCCAATTTGGCCAACAACTTCATAAATAGCTTTTGAATTGACGGTGTAGGGGATGAAGCTGAAAGAGGTGGAATAGAATCAGTAGGCCCCTCTGGCACCATAGTAGGTTCAGGAGAAGCTGATCGGGTTTGTCCCATAGACGGATTTGCACCTAGAAATCCTTCAGCCCCTGGCCCTATCACGACCTCTCCCTCAACCTTGAGTGGGATTCCAATCAGTTGACTCAGGGCTCTCCTATTGAGCGAACCCTGCTCTTGACTCATGAGCCCAACAAACCTAGAACTTTGATACTAAACTTATCATGATGCTTATCATGATGCAAAATAGATCACAACTAATGAAAGAGAATTAAAGCAAAAACCATCTTATGCATAACATAACAAATCACCCAAAATCTGGAGACATGAGTACAAGAGCATCTCAAAGTACTGAAAGGTAAATACAACTATCTCAAAAGAAAATATAAAGCGCTTCAAAATATCTGATACATAATCTAAGAGAAAAGATATAAAAGAGGATCACAAGATCCACATGGACTCGAAGTCTGAGCCTCACCGCTGAGATCTAGATGGTAACGATAACACTTGGATAAAAATATCAACAACCCTATCCTATACCTTGTGGATGATCTATAGGGAGGAAACAACGTAGAGGTGACTACATCAAAATATACCTAGCAAGTTCAATAGACTTGGTAAGAGAAATCAAATCAAGTGTGTAACAATGAATAACCCTATCCCTGCATCCAAAATGGTTAGCACTATAAAAATATATATATATAAATTGGGTTAAAATATCAACAATAATCCATAAGGCCATATAACCACAATGAGAAATACAATACATAGCTTCTCAATCCAAATATCAAGGGTGTCGCAACCTTGCCATCTGCACTTGGTCAAGGAATATCATAACACCATAACCTTGCCACCTACCCATAGTCAAGTAATAATATGATGTCATGTCATTGCCACCTGCCCGTAGTCAAGGTATATAAAGTATGAATCTTACATTTTCTTCTTGTCCAGGTCAAGGGGGTGGTGCCAAAATGAATCATAACGCCCTTGCCTTCTACTCGGGTCAAGGGATGTTACAAGCCATACACAATAGTTACAAATCAAGGATGCAATCCAAATATGCATGTAACCATATAAAATGACATTACAACAAAAATATTGAGGCATGAAACTCATAATGATCATATACGCTCAAGGAACTGTATCAAGTGTCTCAACTAATGCCCAGACTGTCATCATATTTTAGATCATCATAATTATATCAATAATCAAGTTTGTCAATAATATCAGACCCAACTTATCCCAAGTATGTAAGAATTTCAATATTATCGGACCTAACGCATCCCCAATATACAAATATAACTAATATCAAACCTTACTAGCCCCAACCATACAAGTATATCAATAATACCAGGTCTTACTCATCCTAATTGGTCTCACAAGTCTCATCCAGTCATATTCCATCACAAGTCCTTATCATTACATCATAATACGTCTCAGATTATCAATAAGATTAAAATTATACTATGCTTCAGCTCAACCAAAATCACTTTCCATCATCATTATAATATATCAACTCAATTACACAATTATTCTTCTAAATCTAACAGTTATCAACTGAACAAGACCAATAACTCAAATCTAGTCCCAAAAGGTTAGCCGAACCTACCTTGATGCTCAACCACACTTGGACAAGCTTTTAATCAACTCAAATCCACAAATTGATCCTCCACTTCGATCAACCACTATCAACAATAGTTATTACTCATCAAGAGAAATATTTTGATACCCATATTGACATAATTTAGGCTTAGGGGTAAAATGCAAAAAAAATTAAAGATAAAATTCGAAAGTCTTAAATCTGAAATTTGAATCTGAAATCAAGTTCTACTCAAAAAATAGAGTTCATGGATGAAAAGCCCATTAAAATCAAGATTAATTGAATGAGAAATCATTAGTTAAAGTGAAACGACCCCAAAAAGTGCATTAAAATGTGCCTCATAAGTGCTCGGAATCATAATTTTTATATATCTCAAAATCTTTGCGCGATATCAAAAATCTGACTTCATACACTTGTTCAAGGGGTCAAATTGAGTGGGAAATGGGTCTAACCCCAATTTAAGAGCAACCGTAGCAAAATTTTAAAATCAAAAAAATGTAATTTCCAGTGAGCATCCGCGCCTTTGGCGCGACGCGCTAAGGGCGCGCTGCAGTGTATTTTGTGCACTATTTTTCTTGTCTGGTCCAAGGCCTTTGTGTCTTGTGGCTAAGTGTTCCCATGCGTGAAAATACCTATACTTAGACATATTTCACCCTCATATCATTCAAGACATTCCCAAATACTCTCTCAAACACTTAGATAATATTATATCTTCAAATTTTAAGTCCCAAAGCTCATCTGGATCTTAAGTTACTCTTTCAAACTTCAAGTCTCCATCTCCAATCTTATTCAAGAATTCTCCAAAGCTAAGGTATGTGGGTTTCTTTCATTGGTTCCTTTCATCCATGATGCCTAAGTTTCTTTTTACCTAAAATTGCATGATTTAAAGTTGATTCACTCATGGATCTTACTTATTATGAATTTCACTACACACTACATTGGGGTTTCGTGAAATTATAATTGTCTTAGCATGTTTTGAGCTATAAATCTATGTTCTATTGTGATATTTGATGAAGGATTTGGATGTATATTGCTTGATGGTGTTACCAAGTATCTATTGATGGTTTTACATTGAATTTGCTAGCATGGTTATACTCTTGAATTGCGTAGTTTTACATAAGCACTGCACACCCCCAAGTGTTTGATAAAATGTACGGTTAATGTGTTTTGGAGGAATTGAAGGTCCAATGCATATCTTATAAGTTGAATGACTTTATGATGATGAAAGAAATGTATGTATATGATATTATCCTATATAGTGTAGGAATGTAACCATACCTTGCTCAGGGAGTTAAGAGCCCGGGTAACCATGTCGAGGGGTTTGTATCTTGATGTTAATAAAGGGGTTGTGCCTTGGTAACCAGGTTGAGGGGTTAGTACCTTAATCACCAGGGGTGGTAGGGTATGAATATCAACCACCCAATCAAGGGGTTCATACCTTGGTAACCGGGTTGAGGGGTTAATTCCTCAATCACCAAGGGCGGTAGGGTGCGACGATCCACCAACTAACCAAAAGGGTTTGTACCTTTGTAACCTATGGTTTTTACATGTTGATCTCTTCTTACACCTTATATCCGATTCTATATAAGCATGTTTTACTTAAACATTGATCATACATGTCATATTGCTAATATGTTATCTATTGCCTACTATTATGCATTTTGACTATTATACTTTTCTCTTTTTGCATTGCATCCCACATACTTAGTGTATTCAAATATACTAATGCATATTTTATGTCTATATAATGTTACCATGTAGGAACTAGAGCCCCACTTGATCATCCTCCTCCACGTGGCTAGTTCGACTTCTCTCAAGCTCTTTGGTGAGTCATTTATTTCTGGGATGATATTTATGATCTCATACTATGTTCTAAGACTATCTTTCTTTTATGTATATATTGACTATAAGGGTGAGCTCGATAGCTTGTCTTGGCCCCCGCTAATTATTTAAGTTTCAGAGGTGTTGTTGGATATGTTTCGTATAATGCTATGAGCTTTGAGTCTCTCTTGACTCTCGATATTTATTATATGGAAGTTGTCCTTTATCCTTGTTTATCCCTATTTATTATCCCTTGTTGTATTTTATTGCTTCTGCCACCAAGGATGTGTAATAATATGTTAAGAGGCTTTCTTGAGGTCCCTTTGGGTTCCCCATGTACCGTGTCACATCTAGGCCCAATTCTTGGGTCATGAAAAACCTGGTATCAAAGCACTAGGTTGTTAGATCCTCAGATTCCAACACACCGAGTCTATTAGAGTCTTATTCATGGTTGTGTTGTGTACCACAACTATGAGTAAGAGGCTATGAGACATTTTAGAAAATATTTCTCTTCTTCTTACTCTATGCTGTGCTGTAGAAATCAAGGTAAGGTTTTTTCCCCTAACGGTTTTTGCGCTAAAAATTATTCTTTGCTATGCTTGATTATGTCTAACACAAGCAGAAGAAGAGCCTATACTCCTGAGGAACAACTTGCTCATAGTGAGCTCCGGGATGCTCTCACTTTGCTTGCACAAGTTGTGGCTAATAAGGCTAATCAAGGGGCCCAAACCCCTCATGCTCCTACATTGACATCTTGGGTGAGCGATTTCATGAGAATGAATCCCCCAGAATTTTATGGCTCAAAGGTGGATGAGGACCCTCAAGAGTTCATTGATGAGGTCCCTTAAGAGTTCATTAATGAGATCTACAAGGTTTTTGCTATCATAGGTGTTAGATTTAAAGAGAAGGCAGAGTTAGCGACTTACCAACTCAAGAAGGTGGCACAAATATGGTTTGATAATTGGACGAAGCAGAAGTAAATCAACAATGGGGTGCTTTGGGAGGAGTTTAAGGCGGCTTTTCTTAATCGGTTCTTCCCGCATGAGCTTAGGGAAGCCAAATTGGTGGAATTTATGAATTTGATACAAGGATCTATAAGTGTGAGGGAGTATGCCCTTAAGTTCAATCAACTCTCTAAATATGCTCCCTACTTGGTGGCCAACCCAAGGTCTAGAATGAATAAATTTGTGATGGGTGCTTCCGATTTCGTGAGTGAGGAATATCAATTCATTATGCTGATTAGTGATATGGATTTATCTTATTTGATAAACTATGCCAAGCAAATGAAGGAGGAAAAGTTGAGAAAGAGGAGGGGTAATGAGGCCAAGTGGGCCCGCTTTGAAGGTAGGTTCCCTATGAAGAACAAATGGATGAGTAAAAGTTAACGAAAAGGAGTAGCAATGAGGCCAAGAGGGCCCGTTTTGAGGGTAAGTTCCAAAGTCAAAAGGGTGGCCAGTTCCAACAAGGCCAAGGGTCTTCTCATGCTTCTAATAGGGGATTTGCCAATAAATTTCCAAGGGCCCAAGGTGTTGGGGATGTGGTCCGTAATAGTGTATGTCGAAAATGTCGTAAGACCATGGGGGTCCATGTTTGAAGGACACTAATACATGTTATAGGTGTGGAGAAGTTGGTCCCAAAAAGATTAAATATCCTCGTAACCACAATGAGGGTAAGGAGGTTTATCTACAAGGTGCTAGTGTGGTTCCTTTAGGAAGGGGTGGTCAACAAGGTGGTACCCCAAGGCACAATTGGTTTTATGCTTTGCATGGGATGCAAGGGGTCGATGAGATACCCGACGTTGTTACCGGTATGTTAAAAAATTTTGATTTTGATGTGTATACATTTATTGATGGATTGGTTGCATGCATACTATACCTCTATTGATTGTAGAACCTATAGGATCAAATTCCAATTCCCAAATGAACTCGTTCTTGAGTGGGAGAGTCATGATATGGTGGTCAAGGGTAGGTTCATCTCTTTCATTAAAGCCCGTAAATTAATCTCTAAGGGATGTCTTTATCATCTTGTGAGAGTTAGGGATATAGAGTCCAAAGTCCTTCCCATAGAGTCGGTTTCGGTGGTAAATAAGTTTCTTAATATCTTTCCAAATGACCTTCCCAGTGTTCCTCCCCAAAGGGAAATAGATTTTGATATAGACCTCCTCCCCGTTACTCAACCCATTTTTGTTCCCCCTTATCGTATGGCCCCGGCAGAGTTAAAGGAGTTGAAGGAGCAATTGAGTAACTTTTTGGAGAAGGGTTTTATTAGGCATAGCCAATCTTGTTGGGGTGCACTGATGTTGTTTATGAAGAAGAAGGATAGGTCTCTTAGAATGTGTATTGACTATCGGCAACTTAATAGGGTCACCATCAAGAATAGGTATCCTCTTCCAAGAATTGATGATTTATTTGACTAATTTCAAGGGGCTAGCCACTTCAATAGGGTCATCATCAAGAATAGGTATCCACTTTTAAGAATTGATGATTTGTTTGACCAATAGCAAAGGGCTAGGCACTTTTCTAAGATTGATCTTCGGTCCGGGTACCATCAAGTGAAGGTAAGGGAGTGTGATATTCCCAAGATGGCCTTCCAAAGTAGGTATAGACATTTTGAGTTTGTTGTGATTTCCTTTGGGTTGACCAATGCATCGACTATCTTCATGGAAATTATGAATAGGGTCTTCAAACCTTACCTTGATTCATTTGTTATGATCTTCGTTAATGATATTTTGAACTATTCACATAGTGAGAAGGAGCATATGGGTCATTTGAGGGTAGTGCTATAAAGATTGGGGGAAGAGAAATTGTATGCTAAGTATGATAAATGTGAATTTTGGTTAAAAAACCATTGCCTACCTAGGTTATGTGGTGTCGGTGGATGGTATTAAGGTGGATCCTAAAAAGATGGATATGATAAGGAATTCGCCTAGACCATTGACCCCGTCGGATATTAGGAGCTTCTTGGGCTTAGTGGGTTACTATCTGAGGTTTGTGAATTTGTTCTCTTCTATTGCTTCTCCAATGACAAAGTTTACTCAAAAGAAAGCCAAATGTGTGCAGACTGATGAGTATGAAAAGAGTTTCCAAATATTGAAAGATAAGCTTGTGTCTGCTCCTATATTGTCACTACCAGAAGGGCTAGAAGGATTTTTTGTGTATTGTGATGCTTCCTGGGTTGGTTTGGGTTGTGTGTTTATGCAAAGTGGTAAGGTGATAGCCTATGCTTCTAAGCAACTAAAAGTGCATGAAAAGAATTATCCTACCCATGATCTTGAGTTAGCTGTCATTGTGTTTGCATTAAAGATTTGGCATCATTAATTGTATGGGGTACATGTTGATGTGTTCACCAAACATAAGAGCCTCCAATATGTCTTCATTCAAGAAGATCTCAACTTGAGACAAACAATATGGTTAGAACTTCTTAAGGACTATGATATTAATGTGCATTATCATCCCGGTAAGGCCAATATTATGGCGAATGCTTTGAGAAAGGTGTCTATGGGTAGCCTAGCTCATGTTGATGATAGTGGCACAGAGGTAGCTAAGGAGGTCTGTTGGTTGGCTAGCTTAGGAGTTAGGTTGGAAGAGGGTAATGATGGTGGTGGTCTTGTTATTGATAGTTGTAAATCCTCATTGGTTAAGGAGGTGAAAGTTAAGCAAGATCTTGACCCCGCTTTGTTAGAATTGAAGGCGTTGGTAAAAGATGGTAAGATGGACATTTCTTCCCAAGGGGGAGATGTTGCCCTTAGATACCAAGGTAGGTTGGGTGTGCCTTGTGTTGATGGCTTAAGGGAAAATATTCTTGATGAGGCTCATGGTTCTTCTTACTCTATTCACCCCGGGTCTACTAAGATGTATAGAGACTTGAGAGAGGTGTATTGGTGGAGAGGCATGAAGAAGGACAATGCCAAATTTGTATCTTGTTGTCATAGTTGCCAATAAGTCAAAGTTGAACACCAAAGGCCAGGTGGCCTAACCCAAGACATAAAGATTTATACTTGGAAGCGGGAAGAGATTAATAAGGACTTTGTGGTTGGGTTTCCCAAGACTAGAACGGGTTTTGATTCTGTATGGGTTATGGTTGATAGGATGACAAAATTGGCCCACTTTCTACCGGTTAAGACCACATATGAGGCTAAAGATTATGCTAGATTGTACATTCATTACTTGGTGAGGTTGCATAGGGTTCCTTTGTCCATTATATCAGATCGTGGTGCACAATTCACTTCATACTTTTGAAGGTCCTTCCAAAGAAGTCTTGGGACCAAGGTAAAGCTTAGTACGGCCTTCCACCCTCAAATGGATGGCCAAGCCGAAAGAACTATCCAAGCACTTGCGTACATGCTTAGGGCTTATGTATTGGAGCTTAAGGGTAGTTGGGATAATCATCTTCCATTGATTGAGTTTGCATATAACAATAGCTATCATTCTAGAATCGAAATGGCTCCTTGTGAGGCTCTCTATGGTAGACATTGTAGATCACTGGTTGGGTGGTTTGAAGTTGGATAGATGGCTTTGTTGGGTCCGGATCTGGTTATGGATGCTATGGAGAAGGTAATTATAATTAGAGAAAGGTTAAAAACAGCCGAAAGTCGCCAAAAATCTTATGTCAATGTGAGAAGGAGGGAGCTTAAGTTTAAGGTTGGTGATTGGGTTTATTTGAAGGTGTTACCCATGAAGGGTGTTCATTTTGGTAAGAAGGGTAAGTTAAGCCCTAGATACGTGGATCCTTATAGGGTGATGAGGAGAATTGGTAAGGTGTCCTACAAGTTAGATTTGCCTAATGAAATGGAATTATTTCATTCGGTCTTTCATGTGTCTATTTTGAGAAAGTGTGTGGGTGATCCTAATACTATTGTGCCTTTTAATGTTATAGGAGTAGTTGAAGACAACTTGTAATATGAAGTGGTCCCAGTAGAGATCTTGGATAGACAAGTGAAAAGGTTGAGGAACAAGGATGTTGCTTCTATTAAGGTCCTTTGAAGGAATCAACAAGTCGAAAGTGCTACTTGGGAGGCCGAAGCGGATATGCAAAAGTGATACCCTTATCTCTTCCCTCCTACTCAAGCCTAAGGTATTAATTCTAAGTCTTCTATGTGATTTCATGCCTCATGTGCCAGCCCTTAAGTCATTTAAATGCTTTCATGTTTACATTGATAAAATTCATGGTGATTTTACACTTATGTTGAGATTTTGAAAATTGTGATTTAAGTATGTTATTGCATTCTTGTTAGGGAAAATTTCTTCATGATTACTCTTCTCATATACATTTCTTTCACATTTGGGGATCAGTATTCCCAAGGGGGAGATATTGAAATGACCCCAAAAAGTGTCCTAAATGTGCCTCGAAAGTGCCCGGAATCATAATTTTCATATATCTCAAAATTGGTGCACGATATCAAAAATTTGACTTCATATTCTTGTTCAAGGGGTCAAATTGAGTGGGAAATAGCTCTAACCCTAATTTAAGAACAACTGTAGCAAAATTTAAAAATCATAAAAATGCAATTTTCAGTTTGCATCCACACCCCTTGCACGACGTGCCAAGGGCGTGCTGCAGTGTATTTTGTGTACTGTTTTTCTTGTCTGATCCAAGGCCTTTGGGTCTTGAATCTAAGTATTCCCATGTGTAAAAATACCTATACTTGGTCTTATTTCACCCTCATATCATTCAAGACATTCTCAAATGCTCTCTCAAACACTTAGACAATATTTCATCTCCAAATTTCAATTCCCAAAACTCATTCGGATCATAAGGTTCTCATTCAAGCTTAAAGTCTCCATCTCTAATCTTCTTCAAGAATTCTCTAAAGCTAAGTTATATGGGTTTCTTTCATGGGTTCCTTTCATCCATGATGCCCAAGCTTCCTTTTACCTAAAATGCATGATTTAAAGTTGATTTATTCATGGGTATTACTTATTATGAATTTCACTGCACACTATGTCAGGATTTCATGAAATTATGGTTGTTTTAGCATGTATTGAGCTATGAATGTAATTTTAATTGTGATACTTGATGAAGGGTTTGGATGTTTATTTGTCATGACCTAAGCCTAGGGCCTCGATATAACCGGCGAATAGGGAACCCGAAGGGACCCCAAACAAGCCTCATAGCATATCATTACACATTCTTGGTCATGGAAGCAATAAAAGAATGACATTAAGAGATTGCATAACAAAGAAATTGGGAGTAAGGGTAAACTTTCATATCATAACATCAAGAAACAAGAGAGTCAAGACTCATAGCATAGATACCTAACATGTCCAACAATACCTCTATTATATAGATAAGAGCGGGGGCCATGACAAACAACCGTGCTCACACTCATAGTCAATACATAATTAAAGGAAAAATAGTCATAGTACATAGCAAGAGATCATAAGCAACGTCCCCAGAATGGAGGGCTCACCAACAAACTACAAAGACAATCGTATTAGCCACGTGGAGGAGGAGGATGATCAAGCGGTGCACCGGTTCCTACATGGTGACATCATATAGGTATAGAGTATGTGTTAGTACATTTGAATGTACTAAGTATGTAGGATGCAATGCAACAAATGATAGTAACATAATCAAAATACATAAGGATAGGCAATGAGTACGTATAGCAATATGGAATGCATGGAAGATGGTCGTAGTAAATCATACTTATATGGATCACAAATAAATGTAAGGAGTGACCATTCTTAGTGCTATCCAAGGCCTACCACCTTCTTAGAGAGGCGCATGAGGTAAAAACCCCTTCATGAGATTGATGGAGTACAAAGCTCCCAACAAGGTTGATGGAGTACAAACCCCCAACAAGATTGATGAGTACCAACCCCCAACAAGGTTACCTGGGACTACCCCCCCTCGAGCTGGGCGATTGAGGTACCAACCCCTCAACAAAGTTACCCGGGCCTATAACCCTCCCGAGCTAGGCTTGGTCATCCCTAACACTATAGAGATAATATCATATATATACACTCCTTTCATAATTAATACATACATTCTTTTTCATCATCATTCCATCATCATTTCATTGTCATATAGTCATTCAACCCATAAGACATACATTGGACCTTCAATTCCACAAGAACCAATAACCGGACATTTTATCAAACACTTAGAGGGTGTGTGGTGCTAGTGTAAAACCATATAATTCAAGAGTAATATAATGCTAGAAAATTTAATGTAAAACCATCAATAAATAGTTAGTAACACGCTCAATAAATATACATCAAAATCCTTCACCAAATTTTACAATAGGTCTTACATTCATAGCTCAAAACATAGTAAAACAGTTACAATTTTATAAACCCAACATAGTGTGCAGTAAATTTCATAATATGTAAGACTCATTTGTAAATCAACTTTAAATCATGCAATTTTTAAGGAAAGGAAGCTTGGGCATCATGGGTGAAAGGAACCCATGAAAGAAACCCACATACCTTAGCTTTAGAGATAAACGTGATCAAGATTGGAGATGGAAACTTGAAGTTTGAGAGGAAATTCTTAGATTTGGATAAGGTTTGAGACTTGAATTTAGGAGTAGAATATTTTTCTAAGTGCTTGAATGAGTATTCAGGAATGTTTAGAATGATATGAGGGTGAGAAATGGCTAAGTATAGGTATTTTCATGTTTGGGAACACTTAGGCCCAAGACCCAAAAGTCTTGGACCGCACAAAATTTGATTGGGTAGAAAATACATCGCGGACTATCGTGAAATACAGTTTTCTTCATCTGCGCGCCCTCGCCACATTGCTCTAGAGGCGCACAAAGCTCACTTGAATTTGCATTCTTGGAAAATCAAAATTGCTAATCGTTTGCTCTTCTCCACTCAATTTGACCCCCTGAACAAGAATATGAAGTCGCATTTTTGATATCATGCACAGATTTTAAGATATGAGGAAATTAAATTATGATTTTGGGCACTTTCGATGAGCATTTTCAAACAGTTTTTGGGGTCGTTACAATATCTCCCCCTTGGGATCATTCATCCCCGAATGTCAAAAGGAGCTAGAATAAAATTCTTAAAAAGATGGTATGCAGAATTATGTGAAA
>BAUE01072313.1:0-23334 GCA_000787875.1 Solanum virginianum | reverse complement strand
GTAGCCTCCTCACTCGAGTTGTCTGCTCGAGAACCTATTGTCTAGTAAGCCAAATCTTAGAAAACCTAAGATAGAGCTAAACCAAATTCCTACTTCTAAGCATTTGCCTAGGTCGACCCAATATCTGAGGGGTATTGGGCCAACTAAACAGACCACCTTGAGTCCAAAGTGACCCCCAGCCCAATTAGACGATCATGTTTATGTGTTTAAAATTTGAAAGTTGTATACACTATTTGATGAATCATTGTCCCTTGGGGTTAGGATTTATTTTGATAGTTTAGTCAAGGTTGGATCTTCACGAGGTACCATTTCATCCGAAAACATTTGGAAATGCTGAGAAGTTCAAGAAGAAAGATCTATATATAGATGTTTGTGCCCCTGTGTGGGACTGATTATTTATATCCCTTTCTTCCTTATTATGTATCTCCATTTAATTTATATATAAAGATTGTAATGTTCTTGGGGCAATGGAACATTTCAAATGGTGTAATACATCCTTCAAAACGTTAGTCCTACCCTTGGCCATAAAAGGTCACATAAATGTTAGGACGCGTTATATTTTGTTTATGTGCTAAATGCTATCAATTTTCTTCATTCATATTGTTGTCTTATGTGGCAAATACATATGTTTTGCCTCAAACCTGATTGGTCCATCACTTTATTCCAAAGTCTTAGAACATATTAGACATATAAACTCAATTTTTGGGGCTTTTTAAAATGTTTCGAGTTCATTATCAAAATGCCTAAAATAACTCCTTATGTTTCAGTTGAGTCATCATTCAAATTCATGTTGACATTATTATCCTCAAAAAATAATTTTTCATCTCAAAATAAGCCGAAATTACCAAATACCCCATCATTTTCAAATCAAAACTTTCGGACATCATTATTCTTATTTGAACCTCTCAAAAAGGTCAGTTTGTGAACTTCACATAATTTACTCATTTCAATCCATTGAAAGATCAAATTTTGTCTATTTGATCTTTCTTTTAGAATGCCTCATTCTTTAGATTTTGGATTAATCTGTCTAGGCAAAAAAAATGTTATTTGTTGCTTTGATCAATTATTATGATTAATGGACTAACTCTTTCAGCTTTTGAGTTTTTTTTCCTTTACAGAAGAGAAACTGATTTATGTTGGTAATCAAACTTGTTGACTTCATCAAAGCAAAACGATTTTCAAATATTACTGGCAGAACATTTATATTTTTCGCGATCTCAAGAAGGTTTCTACAGACTTATCACTTCGTTGGAATTATGATTGACCTGATTCTTGTCTCAGCGGGATATATAGGCGCCATACCGGCTCGGTCATATTTCTCGTAAGATGTTCATTCCTCTTTACAATAAAAACTGGGGCACAATTTTGAGAAGATCTCAAAATTCCTTCAAAGAACACTTTCTCCAACAAGTCAGAATGAGAGATCATGTTAAAGTTGCAACTGGGGCATATTATTGAGGTTCTCTCAAAAAATCAATTGGAAATTATAAAAAGTTAAGATTTCTTCTGTATTCTAAACTGGGGGAGACTTTTTGAGGAGGGCCCTCAAAAAATTCAATCAAACCTGCACTTCAAGACGAATCCAACATACAAATCAAATGGTGGACAAACATCAAGATGGTGAGGCAAAACCAACATGGATCAATCTCTTAAAACTAAGAATGTTTCTTTGGATGCAAGAACTAAGTCGCAACACATCATTAGACCCACAGTGCCATGATTCAGATGACTGCTACTTTTATTCACTACTCAGTTCATTTCCTAAATTTCTTCTTATGATCCTATTATGATTTAACACATTTTCTTAATATGAAATATAAGATAACTTGTCACAATGCCCAAGATTTCAAGATTCCATCCAAATCAATACAAGCCGGACAACTCCAGATGACTTCTACCTTTACTCATTACTCATTACTCTATTCATTTCCTAAATTTCTTCTTATTACCCTATTATAATTTAACATATTTTCTTAATGTTACAGATAATATAACCTGACACAGTGGTCAAGATTACAAGACTTCATCCAGATAAGTTAAATATTTTGGAGCGTCACTCGCCTCGAACGTAACAAGATAATCAAATTGGAGTGTCCCTGCCTTCAATATGACAAGTTAATTTATTTTCAAGAGTCACTCGCCTTCAACGTGAAAAATTGGAGTGTCACTGCCTTCAGGTGACAAGTTATTTATTTTGGAGAGTCACTCGCCTTCAACATGACAAATTGGAGCGTCACTGCCTTCAGTGTGACAAGTTATTTATTTTGGAGAGTAACTCACCTTCAACGTGATAAATTGGAGCGTCACTGCCTTCAGTGTAACAAGTTAATGTATTTTTCCCTCGCCTTCAACATGACAAATTGGAGCGTCATCGCCTTCAGTGTGACAAGTTAATTTATTTTGGAGAGCCACTCGCCTTCAACGTGACAAATTGGAGTGTCACTGCCTTCAGTGTGACAAGTTAATCTATTTTGGAGAGTCACTTGCCTTCAACGTGACAAATTGGAGCATCACTGCCTTCAATGTGAAAAGTTAACAAGTTTTGAAGAGTCACTCGCCTTCAACGTGACAAATTGGAGCGTCACAGCCTTCAGTGTGACAAGTTATTTATTTTGGAGAGTCACTCGCCTTCAACGTGACAAATTGGAGCATCACTGCCTTCAATGTGAAAAGTTAACAAGTTTTGAAGAGTCACTCGCCTTCAACGTGATAAATTGGAGCGTCACTGCCTTCAATGTGACAAGTTAATCTATTTTGAAGAGTCACTTACCTTCAACATGACAAATTGGAGCGTCACTGCCTTCAGCGTGACATATTACATTATTGGAGCGTCACTGCATTCTGTGTGACACATTTATTATTAGATCATCATCTTCTTTAGAATGACATGCAACTTATTATTCGACTGTCACCTCCTTTAGCGTGATATATTAAACTTATTATTGGATCGTTACCTCCTTCAGCGTGACACGTTAATATATTATTAGATCGTTATCTCCTTCAGTATGACATGTTAAACCATATTTGCACAAATTATATTTTCATTTCATTTATTACTAACTAGTTTTATCTTTGTCTTTGTCGAGAGCATCTAAGAGGATGAATTCTCAAACAAATCATAGGTATGGACGTCATGAAGTAGGATGCAGCACAATGTGGAACTTTTTCTTACCAGCGAACTGGGACATAGTCCAAAGAGGAATGTCAACTCTTTGGACTTGAGCTGACGAGTGACCTTCCATCGCAATCTAACCACACCCCTATCATAAGGCATGTGGGTATTTTTTTGAATTCATCGGTTTCAGTTTTGCATCCAAATAATTTTAACTCTCACCGAAAGCAATCTTTTCTGTCTAAGTGACAATATACTAAGAGCTTTGAAAATTATATCCATGTAAGTTCTTATTTATAGATGTCAAGTGCACCACATTAATGACTAAAAGATTGCAAGCCTCTTTTTCATACTCAATTTACTAGTCACTCTTCCTTAGCCAAGGGTTATCTTAGCATAAGAGATTTTCTTTTCAATCGATTGGGTCGAACTACAAGCAGTTCGATTCCTATGTTTAGGATATATAAGCAAGCTCCATGTTGAAAACTTGACTGTGTCCAACCTCTTCTCATTCTAGTCACAAACTTTTCAGTCTCTCCATAATTCGACTCTGAAATAGCTTTTGAATTTTTTTCAAAATCGTGCGTAAAATCAAGCGTTTTGAACTACAAGTGACCTGAATTCTCATGTAACCTGAGATATGTAGGAAACCCAAAGACCAGGGTCCGGCCATAATTTTCTAAAGTCCGTACTTTTCTTTCAAAAAATGAAAGTGTGGTCAGTCAAAATTGGATTTGTCAATTTCCTTTGCCTCGGGTCTCTTACATCGACCCAAGCCAAACGAGGGGAAGCTGTTGACACCCAATTTTGACCCTCCATATTATAAATTAATTATCGAGCTTCTTCAAATCTTAACAATTCGAAATAATTACTTTTAAGAAAAATTAAAAATTGAAAAAGTATTTTAAGTTTTTTTGGTATCATATATATTTTCTTTCATATGCTTTATATGAATATAATTGCATACTTTCTCATAATTATTCAAAAATAAAAAGAAATTATATTCTTGTTTATTATCAAATTATTTTTCAAAATTAAGTAGTTTATAATTGAGTTAATTATTTCGCTTAGTTAATTTTAAAGAAGTTCATTAATTGATCTAATTTAATTCATCATGTATTAGAAATTCAAACCCTTTTCTGACCCCACATGTCCTCTTACTTTTTCTTTTCACTTTACTTTTTCTTTTTACTCTTCTTTTTCTTTTTCTTTCTCTTTTCGTGTGGGACCCACCAACCCACCACACTCAGATTTCTTTCTTCTTCATCTTATCAAAACAAGAACACACCCATATCTTGACTTCATTTTTTCTTCTTCTTTCTCTCACGCTCCGCACCATCACACAAGCACGCTCCTTTTTCTCCTCAATGTTCCTCAACCAACGCTCCCGACAACCTTCCATAAATTCCTCTCTATGTGTCTCAATCGCGCCTACTCTCTTGAAATCAACAGCTGAATTCCTCGGTCCGTTAGATTTGCTGACAGATTGGATATGCATACTCATTATCTTCTAGATATGGGGAAGAAAATTTTGAATTTTGAATCCAACAAATTCCCATTTTGACCATGCTTTCACCCTATTGTTTGCCCTAATTTTTTGGGCTACTTATATTCCTCATTCTTCACCATTTTTTGGGGGGCAGGCACCTTTTACTCTCAGAACACGAAAATATCTATTGAAACATTCAGCTAATTTTCAAAGAGCATATACAATTTCAAATTCAGAAATTATTGGTTTCAAAATCAGAAAACTCGATCTTTTCGAAGTCAAGGAGTACACGACGAGTTTCGTTGGTGAATAAGGTTTTTCTCCTAGCTCGCTGAGGTCTCAATTTCGTTGCTCCAATACAGATAATACACTCGTCTCGCTCACTTCGGATTCATTTTAAGTTCATAACTATGTGAATATGGAAAAGCTGGGAGGTATCGAAGTTCTTCTGTTTGTGTTAAGCTCATTTTGACTAGAAATGTTCTATCGTATTGTGATTCTATTTTGAGTTAGCTGTTGATTTCGTTGTTCGACATGTGTTCTGTTTTAGTCAATTTCAAGCTTCTCGGTTAAGTAAAGTTGCAAAATGATCGATTTTTATGATTTTGGTTTTTAGCCGCAATGCTCTGAATGCAAATTCATAAACGTTTGGATTGTTTTATGTTCCAATTTTATTAACATGAATTTGTGTCCTATATTTAGTTTTGTTTGATATGGAGGGTGTCTTAGTTTTCTTTGTTTAGTCTTAATTTAACTATGGCATTTGGATTTCAACTTGGTTTAATACTATTATTGATTTTGAACTCGTTCATGTCCAAGTTTTCTTAACTTTTGATTCGTTGATGGTGCAATTACTTTGTCTAGAAATCAAGGTTTTCTCTTTATTTGTTGCAAAATAACGACATCGTTAAAAGTTATTCCATATGTTGATTTTTTTTAGATATGGGTTATATGTTAATTCTTGTGTTTAAGTTAATAAGTTTCATGTGCTGATTCTTGGTTCCAGAATTGATGAGTTTTTTGTGTGGTCTTAAATGTAACATACTAGATTTATGCCTTATCATGCTAAGTGTATTTTCAATTGTGGATTTAAATAATTTGTCGGATCCTTAATCTTTTTCTTTTTCTTGCTTTTTATGCATTTGTCTGAGTCTTTCGAGGCTCCTATCTTGCATTTCTCAGGCCCATGAAGGCCAACCAGTTTGGGGAGTTAGGGTACAAATTAATGAAGCTGCGTTACAAGACGTTCAGCCCCCAAAACTTCACTGTATACACTGATATACAACGTGTATACAGGGACGTGATCCAGAAAAATGACAAAAATCAATCTTGTAGCAGTAATGATTTAAGGTGGTTGCAATCTTGGATATACAAGTTGATATACAATGAAAGAGAGGATATACATACTGATATACAAAACATGTACCTTGATGATATACAGGTTTAAATGGGCAAACAAAAGCCCCCAAAACAGCAAGAGGAAGGCCCAAGTTTTGGCCCAGGCGCATACAACCAGACTTGGCCCCAATTTTTCTTTCTCTCTCTTAATTATGTTTTTTTAGAGTTGATTATTTGTAATATTTGTATTAACTTTAATTTTGACTGTTGTTGTTGTTGTTGTCATTCTTACTACTCTAAGTCATGCTTCAAAATAATTAAAATTCTTTTACTAAGTGAATTTTTATCAAAATTTCTTAAAGTCTTTAAATATTTTTATTTCAAAGTTAGTCAAGTAATTTTCAAATCATCGGATAATCGCGTGTTAGCGGTTATTTTAAGTGCTAATACCTTCTTAAAATAGTAATAAGAACCCTTATCCATTTCTCTGAAATTTTAATATTTTTCTGTTAGATTCTTAAAATTATTTTAAGTTTTCTTGATTTCTTAAAAAAGTTAAGTGGCGACTCTGTTGTTTTCTATAAAAAATTGGTTTTCTTAAATAAATTAAGTTTTAAACCGATGTTTGATTTCTTTTAAAAAAGCCATTTTTGCAATTAACAACCATATCCTTTATAAAAATTCTAATGTACTAATTACCATACTCAAAATCACTAAAAGAGCTTATCACCATATTCAAGCCATACATATATAAATAAATTCAAATATTGCCTAATAGTATTCTAATTCATATCAGTGATACATAACATTATCACTATAACCAAAGCAGGATAGATGGAACCACGTGTCTTTGAATTCAATTCTCCACTCTCTAGAAAGATGCATCTAATTCTATTCGAGCAGTGTCTCAACACATTCTACATCTTTTCATGTGATCATGTTACTCATCATATAGTAGTACTTCATAACTTTAAAGATCCACAAGTCCTTATTATCATACCGAATTCATTTAATAAAAAATTCTTATTATATGATTACATCTTGATCATAATCCATCATGATTTCTTATTATCATTATGCTCAGTAATCATTTTGAAGCCAACCTTATCATCGACATGATACTTTAAATCCAGTTATACCAATAGAATATAAAGAACTAAGTCAATTTTTATACGCACTCTCCTACTAAAATCCTCCATTGCCTTCCCCTAAGTTACTCATTGGGACTTTATTTATCCATAAGCTTATCATTTCAATATTAATCCACTTCCTTGGAACTTATTATGAAATCACCAATCCTTGAGATACATTTCACCACCTACAATTAGTCGTATCAAAGATCCACCACTAAATTTTTTCTTATCAATGCTTAATCCAAGTGTTCATAGTAACAAATTAGTTGGTTTCTCAAATGTGGATGCAATAAATCTCATTATACAAGCATATGATATAACTAAAAACTCTTTAAGTGATTAATATTTGCACTTGACAATAATGTATTCATTTTCATATACCACTAATAGTACACCATGAAAAAAAATATTAGATCCACCAATAGAACACATCATACTTACTACGAAAATAGTACTCAAATAGCCCGTATGATCACAGACTAGAAGAGTTTCTATAATAATAGCACCGGAAGCTTCTGCCTCTAGTCTCCTAGGGAAAGCATAATAAGGGGCTTTGTCACCTTTTTGGCCATTGCCCCTATCGAGCTATGCTCCAACAGTTCCAATTTGCTCATCGCCCTAATTGGACTAGTAACCACCACGATGTTAGTCATTATGCCTCCTAGAATGACGACCCCTACCATAGGCATCCCGACCTCTAGTTGCTAGGACTTATAATCTTGATCATACCAAATCTGATTTTTCCTCGCAGAATATTTCCTAATATGTCCAGCTTCACCATATCTTTAATAAGTCTTAGGGTCAAGAGTGGGAATCTATAAGGTGAAGAAGAGTTAAGATAACTTTCATCCAAAATGTGGAATTAGGATTGAATAAGATGAGCCAAATAGACCGAAAGGTTTTCCCTTTAGAGTAAGAACCACTAAACTCACCTCCCTTACAAAACTTCTTAGACGTTATCGTCTTTACGAAGCATCTAGCTTCACCCCTCTATTGACACCCAATTTTGACCCTCCACATTATAAATTAATTATCCAACTTCTTCAATTTTTAACAATGTGAAATAATTATCTTCAAAAAAATCATATATTTTAAGTTATTTTATATACTTTGTACGTATGTAATTATGTACTTTTTTATAATTATTCAAAAAAAAATGATTATATTCTTGTCTATTTTTACAAATTATTTTTAAAATTTACTAGAGAACAATTGAGTTAATTAATTCACTTTGATATTTCAAAAAGCTCATTAATTGATCTAATTTAATTCATCGTGTATTTTAAAATTCAAACCTACGCCCCGACCCTGCATGTTTCCCCTTTTTCCTTTTTTTTTTCTTTTTCCTTTAACTTTTCTTTTTCTTTTTCTTTTTAACGTAGGACCCATGTATCCCTCCTTTTCCATTTTTCTTCCATACCTCACGAATCTTTCCTCTTCTTTCATTTTTTTTGAAATAATCTTCAAGAACACACACACGACTCTCCTTCTTCTTAAAATTTTTTGGAACAAAAAAACAACACCAACGAAAAAAAAATCAACCCCAACGTTCGGATTTTGAAAATTGAATTCAAATCCAAAACCTCAATTTTGACCCCCAATTTTCTCTATAAATATCCCCTCTTGAATCTATAAAAGGGAGATGTTTGGTCGGCTTCCTCCATTTATTTTTCTTTTGTCTAGTTCCAGAACTCAGATTAGCAAACCAGAAACTGAGTTTCATTCTTCTATTTTGTCAAGCTCGTGGTAAAAAATCATTTTTTCAACTCATCTTGTCATGTTCGCTGCCCCCAAAAAGGTAATACTTTTAGTCTTGTATGAGTATTAATCCTACCTTAGATGAAATTGTTGTGCTTTGATGGGTTGATACTGTGGATGGTCATTAAGATGTTTTTTTTCTAAAGTTATAGAGTCATGCTCTAGTCATTAGGCAATGTTTCCTTAGCATTTTTATTCGATTCTTGTTGTGTTTAGTTGACTTCGAATTCTCTCATTCTCTTGTTTATCACCAGAAAATATGCTTAGCAAAGATATGGTTTGAGTATTATCGAGTTATTTGAATCTTGTTTGTTGAATTTTTTTAACACTTATCCCTCTTGCTTCTTGATTGTTGTAGATAATAATTACTGGAAATTATGTTTGCTGCTTTGTTTTTTGATTGTTGTTGATATCAGTTACTAGAAATAATGACCCAATATTAATTTGTGTTCTTTTTTTTTGTTATGGTGATGTCAATTTGAGTCCATGTTGGACTACATCCCCGTATCAAGGGTCGGCCTCGGGTCATTTTGCGTGATAAAGAAGCTGTGTTACAGATTTTTAGGGGCTGAAACGTCAGCATATACACTGATACACATCATGTATACAGTGATATGATATTAAAAATAGGCAGAAAAATTAAGTTTTCAGCAGGAATGGTCTAAGATGGTTGGAATGTTGGATATACAAGTTGATATACAGTGGAAGAGAGGGTATATACACTGATATACAATAGACATACCTTTTTGATATACAGACGGAAAAAGAGGCTTAAGAGCCTACAATTGCAGTAGAAATGGACTCAGGAATGTGTTAAAGCAGTCCCAAGGTGTTTGATATTTATTTTGGGTCTGTCAAGTCTAACAAATTAATTTCATCTCTTTTATATTAATGTTATTTTTTGTATTTTGTGGGATTTTTCTGGGTATGTTGTTGTTGTTGTTGTTATTTTTTGTATTTTCTAACACTAACTTTATTATTTTGTTTGACTTAATTAAATTCCCCCAAAGTCAAACCATTTGTGTTGGTAAAAAAAATTGATTTTGTGATTTTTAATTCGAAGAATGCATTTCTAATTTTTTTCAATACTTAAAATATGTGTTGTGAAAGTGTTTTCTTAAATTTTTCTAAGTTTTATTTTAAACAGTGATCTTTTTAAAAGTTGGTCAAATAATTTTCAAATCATCGTATAACCGCGTGTTAGCGGCTATTTTAAGTGTTAATATTAACATTGAGCTTTTCAAAAGTTAGTCAAATAATTTTTAAATCGTCAGATAACTGCATGTTAGCGGCTATTTTAAGTGTTAATATCTTCTTAAAATAGTAATAAGAACCCTTACCTATTTCTCTGAAATTTTAGGACTTTTTCTGTTAGAGTCTTAAAATTATTTTATGTTTTCCTAATTTCTTTAAAAAATTAAGTGGCGACTCTGTTTTCTTTTTTTTTTTAAAAAAAAAGAAATCATTTTCTCTTAAATTGATTATTTTTAAACTAATTTTTTATTTCTTTAAAAAAAATCATTTTTACGATTAACAGAAATGGCGACTCCGCTGGGGACTTAATTAGGTTCTAACCATTAGATTAAACTTGTTTGACTAATTATTTGATAATGTAATAATTCTTATTTGTGTTTTATTTGTTTAAATTCAAATATTAAACTGTCATTGCATACATAGCATTTTTCGCCATCCGATACTTTTTACTTTTTTACTAAAATGACGGTTATGCGGGTCGCAGCCGTTCAATCCAAATATTTCTATGGGGGTACCCTGACGAAATGAGTTGATCCTGCGAGGTCAACGGTCGTTAACTTTCCTAGCCCAAGTTGTCCGTTTGGGTCACCAGTACACAGTCAAAATTAAACTCATTTTTAGTCCACCTAGAGTAGAGCTAAAACCAAAACCCTGTAGGAGCATTGACCTAAGACGACTCAACACGTAAGGCGTGCTGAGCCTATTAGAAAGACCACCTTGAGTTCAAAGTGGCCCCTGGCCCAAATGGATGATCATATTTATGTGTTTAAAATTAAAAAGTTGTATACGTTATTTGATGAACCATTGTCACTTGGGGTTGAGATTTTATTTTAATAGTTTAGTCAAAGTTGGATCTTCACAAGGTACTATTTCATACGAAGACGTTTGGAAATGCTGAGAAGTTCACAAGGTACTATGCCCTTTCTTTCTATTATGTATCCCCATTCAATTTATTTATGAAAGTTTTAATATTTTTGGGCAATGGAATGTTTCAAATAGTGAAACACATCCTTCAAATCGTTAGACCAACCCTTGGCATAAACGGTCACACATGTATATTAGGAAGCGTTATACTTCGTTTATGTGCTAAAACGTTATATAGTTTGTTTTATCTGTTATTTAGCTTATGTGTTCAAAGACATATGTTTTGCCTCAAATATGATTGGTCCATTATTCCATTCCAAAGTCATAGAACATTTTCTCGCCTTTCTAAAAATACTTTTGAGCCCATTATCAAAATCGATTAAAATCACACCTTATATTAAATTGGGTTATCACTCAAATTCATGTTGACATTGTTATCCTCAAAAAAAATTATTTTTCATCTCAAAATAAGTCAGAATTACCAAATATCTCATCAGTTTCAAACCAAATAACACCATCATTCTCAGTTAAACCTTTTAGAAAGCTTGTGAACATTTTATTCAAATCATAAATTCATTTAGTCTAGTAAATGATTAAATTTGGTCCATTTGGTCATTCTTCTAAAAATCTCCCATTCTTCGGATTTTGAATTAATCTGTTTAGGCAAAACAAATGTTATTTGATACTTTGATTATTCATTATGATTAATGGACTAACTCTTTCACCTTTTGAGTTTTTCTTTCCTTTACAGAGGTGAGACTGATTTGTGTTGATTGTCAAACTTGCTCACGTTATTAAAGTAAAGCAGTTTTTCAAATATCCGCTGGCAGAACATTCATATTTCACACGATCTAAGACCAAGAAAGTTGCCACAAACTCATCATTTCTAACTTGGGTTACTAAAAAGACTTGTTCAAGAGTAGACTCCGGGTCGCTCAACACAGTCACTTCATCTGAATCGTTCTATGTTATATCTGTCGCTGCCAATTAGGGCACCTCAATGGGAACTGAATCACAATCAAAAGTCATAGCTCATTTAGAGAAATGACTCACTGAGCTAAGCCTCATAGTGACACAATACCAAGCTGTTTTTCAGAATCTACCCCTCGACATACGCCAAAAAGGTCCTGTGTTACTTTCATTTTCGACCTCAAATGAACTTGGCCAAGGAGATCCTTTTACTACTTCTCCACAAAATCAAAAATGCTTCATCCACTCACCTAACCCAGGAGGCCCCCCTTCTATACACTTTTACTCCTCCAAAAGCTCCAACTATGGCACATCATGCTCCACCAGTGTATACTTATGTTACTACTCCACCGACTATAAAAATTCTAGAAATGTATGATCAAGATGGTGATCACTATTTTGAAACTGAAAATAATGCAAAAGTTGTTGATGTTGAAGCAATGAATAAGACGATGCAAATTTTAGAGGATGCTATGAGAGATCTCATGGGCTCAGTGGTAAGCAAAGTGTGAAATATGAAGAATTGTGCACATTTTCTGATGTTGAGTTACCTCTTGGTTACAAGATTCCCAACTTTGAAAAGTTTGATGGATCGGGAAATCCTTTCTTCCATTTGAAACTCTATTTGGGAAAAGTTGATTGGCGTTGGAAGTAATGAAGGAATTAGAATCAAACATTTTAATTAAAGTTTGACTGGAAGAACCTCGGAATGGTACTTCAAGCAAGATGTGACTAAATGACGTACTTGGGATGACTTGGCGAATGCATTTGTGGATCACTACAAGTTTCATGTTAAGATCACTCCTAATAGAATCTCCATTACAAAGCTAAAACAAAAGTCAACAGAATGCTTTCGAGAGATTGCTATACGTTGGAGAAAAGAGGCATCTAGGGTGCATCCACCCATGGAAGAAACAGAGATGATTACCTACTTCATTCAAGCTCAAGACTCAGAATACTATGAACAAATGGTAATAATGGGTGGAAAGACATTTGCTGAAGTTATCAAAGCTAGGGAAATGATTAAGGATGGTCTTAAGACAAAGAGAATTACAAGTTTGACATCATCTCAATTCAATAACAGAACTTTTCAAACTGGTTCGTTTGGAAATGGAAAGAAAAAGAAAAAGGAAATTATGATAGGAATGACTCGAGGATCTACCTCATATAATCGTGTGCCACCTCCAGGCTATTCCACTGCATAATACCCCATCTGCAATACACAAGCAACATATCTTGCTCCAAGACCTATACAAAATAGTGCACCTCATTCCAATTTTAAGAGAAAAACCCCTCGAGTCTTCACTCCATTGACAGAGCCATTGGGTGTTCTTTTTGAGAGGTTGAGGACAACGGGATTACTCCACCCAGTAGAAGATAAGGTAGTAAACACTTTGTCCTATTGGTATGGACTAAATAAGCATTGTGCTTATTACTCAGGGGTTGTTGGGTATGATACTGAAAGGTGTATCACCCTTAAGAACAAGATTCAAGATCCAATCGATAATCAGATAGTTAAACTTGCAGAATCTTCGAATGTGAATAATAATCCACTTCCTGAGCACAAGGGGTAGTTAGTGGCGCAATCAATCACAAAGAAGAAATGATGTTTGCTGGAGGTCATGTTCTTGGCATATTTCAGTCCCGCATTTAAAGTTTGGTGTTTTCTTTCCCTGTTATCGCATTTTATTTGCTTCTTGTCCTTTGTAATGGTAATTTGTGGTTTGATTTCCATTGTAATATGCCTCCTTTGTATTGTGAACTATGTTCGACCTAATTTTCCTAGCGGAATACGTAGGCTGCCTTCATCGGCTTCGGTCACATTATCTAAAAATTCCAATTCACTTTTATGGTTAGAACTACATTTGTCCTGATTCTTGTTTCAACGGGATACGTAGGCGCTATACCAACTCGGTCATATTCCCCATAAGATTTTCATTCCTTTTTACAATGAAAAGTGGGGTAGAATTTTGAAATGACAATCAAAATTCTTTCAAAGAAGACTTTCTCCAACATGTCAGAATGAGAGATCACATTAAAGTTGCAACTGGGGCAGATCTTTTGAGGTTCTCTAAAAAAATTCCATCAAGAATTACCAGAAAGTTAAGGCTCTTTCTATATTCTAAACTAGGGCAGAATTTTTGAGGAGGGCCCTCAAAAATTATTCCAGACTTACACTTCAAGACGAATCCAGCATGCAAATCAGATGAGGGACAAACATCAAGATGGACAGGCAAAACCAACATGGATCAATCTCTCAAACTAAGCATTTTTCTTTGGATGCAAGAACTAAAGTTGAAAGGCATCGTTGGACCCACAGTGGCCCTAGAAGATAATTTGGCACAATAACCAATATTACAAGATTTCATCTAGATCGATACAAGTTGGATAACCCCAGATGACTTCTATATTTACTCATTACTCTTTTCATTTTCAAAATTTCTTCTTATTATTCTATTATGATTTATAACATATTTTTCTTAATGTTACAGATAAGATAACTTGGCATAATGGCCAAGATTGCAAGATTTCATCTAGACCAATACAAGCTGAACAATTCCAGATGACTTCTACCTTTAATTATTACTCTATTCATTTCCTAATTTTCTTCTTATTACCCTATTATGATTTAACACATTTTCTTAATATTACATATCAGATAACTCGACATAGTGGCCAAAATTACCAGACTTCACCCAGATAACCTAAATCACTATTTATTTTGGAGAGTCGCTGCCTTCAGCGTGCGCCTTCAATGTGACAAATTGGAGGTCGCTGCCTTTAGTGTGACAAGTTAATTTATTTTGGAGAGTCACTCGCCTTCAACGTGACAAATTGGAGGGTCACTGCCTTCAGTGTGACAAGTTATTTATTTTGGAGAGTCACTCGCCTTCAACGTGACAAATTGGAGGGTCACTGCCTTCAGTGTGACAAGTTATTTATTTTGGAGAGTCACTCGCTTTTAACGTGACAAATTGGAGCATCACTGTATTCAGTGTGACAAGTTATTTATTTTTGAAGAGTCACTCACCTTCAACGTGACAAATTGGAGCATCACTGCCTTTAGTGTGACATGTTAATTTATTTTAGAGAGTCACTCGCCTTCAGCGTGACAAATTGGAGTATCACTGCCTTCAGTGTGACAAGTTATTTATTTTGGAGAGTCACTCGTCTTCAACGTGACAAAATTGGAGTGTCACTGCCTTTAGTGTGACAAGTTTTTTTTTTTGGAGAGTCACTTGCCTTCAACGTGACAAATTAGAGTGTCATTGCCTTCAGTGTGACAAGTTAATTTATTTTGGAGAGTCACTCGCCTTCAATGTGACAAATTGGAGCGTCACTACCTTCAGTGTGATAAGTTATTTATTTTGGAGAGTCACTCGCCTTCAATGTGACAAATTGGAGCGTCACTACCTTCAGTGTGATAAGTTATTTATTTTGGAAAGTCACTCGCCTTCAATGTGACAAATTGGAGCGTCACTACCTTCAGTGTGATAAGTTATTTATTTTGGAAAGTCACTCGCCTTCAACATGACAAATTGGAGCATCACTGCCTTTAATGTGACAAATTATTTATTTTTGGAGAGTTACTCACCTTCAATGTGACAAATTAGAGCGTCACTACCTTCAGTGTGACAAGTTATTATTTTGGAGAGTCACTCGCCTTCAACGTGACAATTGGAGCATCACTACCTTCAGTGTGACAAGTTAATTTGTTTTGGAGAGTCACTCGCCTTCAACGTGACACATTTATTATTGGATCGTCATCTCCTTCAGTATGACACGTTAAACCAGATTTGCACAAATCATATTTACATTTCACTTACTGCTAACAAGTTTTATCTCAGTCTTTGTCGAGAGGATCTAAGAGAATGAATTCTCAAACAAACCACGGGTGTGGACGTCATCAAGTAGGATGCAGCACAACATGGAACTTTTTCTTACCAGCGAACTGGGACATAGTCTAAAGAGCAATGTCAAACTCTTTGGACACGAGCTGATGAACGACTTCCACCATAATCCAACCACACCCTGTCAAAGGGCATGTGGATACTTCTTTGAATTCATTAGTTTCAGTTTTGCATTCGGATAATTTTGACTCTCACTAGAAGCAATCTTTCCTGTCTGAGTGACAATATACCAAGAGCTTTGAAAATTATGTTCATGTAAGTTCTTCCTTATGGGTGTAAAGTGCACCACATTCATGACTAAAAGGTTGCAAGCCTCTTTTTCATAGATTATTTATTTGTCACTCTTCCTGAACCAAAGGTTATCTTAGCATAACAAGATTTCCTTTTCAATCGATTGAGTCGAACTACAAGCAGTCTGATTTCTATATTTGGGATATGTAGGCGAGCTCTATGTTGAAAACCCACTATACTCCAACCTCTTCTCATTCTACTCCCTAGCTTTTTTGTCTCTCCATAATTCGAATCCGAAATAGCTTTTGAATTTTTTCAAAATCATGCATAAAATCAAGTGTCATGAACTTCAAGTGGCCTGAATTCTCGTGTAACCTGAGATATATAGGAGACCCGATGCTAGGGTTCGGCCATAATTTCTCAGAGCTCTTATCACTCACCTTTTTCAATACGATGAATGAGTGGATGGATAAAATTAGATTCGTCAACTTCCTTTGCCTCGAGTCTCTTTCATTGACCCAAGCCAAATGAGGGACAGTTGTTGACACCCAATTTAAATCAAAATTTAAAATTTAAAAATAAGTTTTATTTTTTTGGGGTAGGGCAGCGGGTAAAGGGTAGAAGTACCAATTGTTGACACCCAATTTTGACCCTCCACATTATAAATTAATTATCGAACTTCTTCAATTTTTAACAATGTGAAATAATTATCTTTAAAAAAAACTATATATTTTAAGTTATTTCATATAATTTGTACGTATGTAATTACGTACTTTTTCATAATTATTCAAAAAAAAGGATTATATTCTTGTCTATTTTTACAAATTATTTTTAAAATTTACTAGATAACAATTGAGTTAATTATTTCACTTTGATATTTCAAGAAGCTCGTTAATTGATCTAATTTAATTCATCGTGTATTTTAAAATTCGAACCCGCGCCCCGACCCTGCATGTCTCCCCTTTTTCCTTTATCTTTTCTTTTTCTTTTTCTTTTTCACGTGGGACCTACGTGTCCCTCCTTTTTCATTTCTCTTCCTCTCCTCACGAATCTTTCCTCTTCTTTTATTTTCTTTTGAAATGATCTTCAAGAACACACACACACGACTCTCCTTCTTAAAATTTTTTGGAAGAAAAAAACAACACCAACGAGAAAAAAAATCAACCCCCAACGTTCGGATTTTGAAATTCGAATTCAAATCCAAAACCTCAATTTTTGACCCTAATTTTCTCTATAAATACCCCCTCTTGAATCTGTTAAGGGGGGGGGGGGGTTGGTCGGCTTCCTTCATTTTTTTTTCTTTTGCCTAGTTCCAGAACTTAGATTAGCAAATCAGAAACAGAGTTTCATTCTTTTATTTTGTCAAGCTCGTGGTAGGAAATTATTTTTCCAACTCGTCTTATCCTGTTTGCTGCCCCCAAAAAGGTAATACTTTTAGTCTTGTTCCTCTGCGTTCTATTCAAATATGAGTGTTAGTCCTACCTTAGCTGAAATTGTTGTGCTTTGATGGGTTGATATTGTGGATGGTCATTAAGATGTTTTTTTTTTAAAAGTTATAGAGTCATGCTCTAGTCATTAGGCAATGTTCTATTAGCATTTTTGTTTGATCCTTGTTGTGTTTAGTTGACTTTGAATTCTCCCATTCTCTTGTTTATCACCGAAAAATATGCTTAGCAAAGATATGGTTTGAGTATTATCGAGTTATATGAATCTTGTTTGTTGAATTTTTTAACACTTATCCCTCTTGTTTCTTGACTGTTGCAGATAATAATTACTGAAAATTATGCTTGTTGCCTTGTTTTTTTTACTGTTGTTGATATCAGTTACCAGAAATAATGACCCAATATTAATTTGTGTTCTTTTTTTGTTATGGTGATGTCAATCCGAGTCCATGTTGGACTCCATCCCCGTATCTAGGGTCGGCCTCGGGTCATTTTGCGTGATAGAGAAGCTGTATTACAAATTTTTAGGGGCTGAAATGTCAGTATATACACTGATATACATCATGTATATAGTGACATGATATTAAAAATAGGCAGAAAAATTGAGTCTTCAGTAGGAATAGTTCAAGATGGTTGGAATGTTGGTATACATGTTGATTTATAGTGAAAGAGAGGGTATATATACTGGTATATAATATATATACTTTGCGGATATACAGATCAAAAAAAAGGGGGCTTAAGAGCCTACAATTGCAGTAGAAATGGACTCAGGAATGGGCTAAAGCAAACCCAAGTAGTTTGATATTTATTTGGGCCTGTCAAGTCCAACAAATTAATTTCATCTCTTTTATATTAATGTTATTTTTTGTATTTTCTAACACTAACTTTATTATTTTGTTTGACTTAATTAAATTCCACAAAGTCAAACCATTTGTGTTGGTAAAAAAAAATTGATTTTGTGATTTTTAATTCGAAGAATATATTTCTAGTTTTTTTCAATACTTAAAATATGTTTGTGAAAGTGATCTTTTCAAAAGTTAGTCAAATAATTTTCAAATCATCGGATAACCGCGTGTTAACGGCTATTTTAAGTGCTAATACCTTCTTAAAATAGTAATAAGAACCCTTACCTATTTCTCTGAAATTCTAGGACTTTTTCTGTTAGAGTTCTAAAATTATTTTAAGTTTTCTTAATTTCTTTAAAAAATTAAGTGGCGACTCTGTTTTCTTATTTTAAAAAAAAAAATTGGTTTTCTCTTAAATTAATTAAGTTTTTAAATCAATTTTTTATTGCTTTAAAAAAGCCATTTTTTATGATTAACACCCTCTGCTCTATCACAAAATCAATCACTTCCTGAAAAGACTTTGCTAAAGTAGCCACTTATAAGGTAGAATCTGCAAATTCAACTTTCATCCCTTCACAATACAATGAATCCACTCTTTTGAACTAAAGTAAGTTAAACTTGGCCTCACAGGCTGAAACAGTCATCTTGTATTGCTCTATATTCATAAACTCATTTCTCTTCTTGTATCTCAAAGTTCAGGGATATACTTTTCCACAAAGAAGTTAGAAAAAAGTTGTATAAGTCTTAAATGGTGCTTTTGCTAGTTGACACTCAATATGCGACCTCCACCATATTTTAGCATCTTCCTGAAGTTGGTATGTCACAAACCCAATACCTAATCTCTCTACTATATCCATCTTATGAAACAACTCATAGCAATCAACAAGAAAATCATAAAACATCCTTAGATTCAGTACCTCTAAAGACCGAGGGTTTCAACTTCAAGAATGTAATAAAAGATCATGCTGGTCACTAGTCATTATAGGCCCTGTAGTCAATCGAGAAAACATGTCCATCTCAAAGAACACATCCATATGAGAAGCTACAACAGTTGCATGTCGCTCTAGTTCTAATGGCCTTCAAATAGGATTCCTAAACTCTTAAAGCAAGCTACATAAATAGACATTCATCATAAATAGAATATGTTTATAACAATCCCCCTTGAATGTCTATTTGCTAGATATCAATTGGTGTCACCTAGATACCAATTGGAATCAAATAATAGCACGAAAGAAATAAAGAAAGGAGTTTCTCTAAGGTCCTGTAGCCCTATGCAGAAAAGTAAAGGCGTTCTCATACCATTCTACGTGACTCTACTAGACTTGTCCTTATGTGATGGGACCAATGAACCTAAAACTCTGATACCAAGTTTGTCACAACCCAAAATGGGTGGCACCCACACCTAAATTCCTAAGTGGGTGAATCAACGATACAAATCTCACCATATATTAGTAATTCAACTTATGAAATACGATGATAATATAAAAGCTCAAATTTATAAAATAAGAAATAACAATAATCACTAAATCTATTACATAGCGTTTCCTCAAAACCTGAAAGTCATCACATTAAGGACATCTAATCTCAAATACTATGTCAAGAGTAGTAACGCTAAAATAGATAAATAAAATAGTTTATGTACGAAACTAAGGACATCATGCCATAGAAAACCCAATGGAACAAAATCTTATGAGGAAAAAAGAATACATCGCATATTAGCTCCCCCTGACCAGAACATCAATCCAAGGACTTGAATCTTTGCATCCCAATCTTGTGTAATCTGATATACCAATGACCGGCTAGAGTTAAAGGCGAGTCGAAGTTGATGAAACATTTGTTGCACTCCAAAAATGAAAAGAAAGAAAAATACAAGTAAGAGTCAGTACAGGCAACATATACTAAGTAGGTATCATAGGCCGACTTAAGACGAAAACCAATATACAAATAGTAGGAAATCAACTATAGCACTTAACAGTGACAACCAACAAGTATCAAGTATAAGTGACAATACAATGGAACAAGTACATAATCAGTCAACAATATCAAGAACACACATGAGAACTCAAGCCTCCACACCATGCTTCTTTTGAAAATGAGTTATTTGAGATTGAGTATATTAAATCATTTTAATATACTTTCATTTATTATTATCGTGTCGAAATATGACACCTGATCCCATAATATCATGTCGAAACGTGATGCATCATGGTATATTTATTAATTATATACCGCATATAAAAATTATTAGATAAAAATTATATGGTCCTTGACCATATACTAATTCGAGCAGAAATAGATCATAATGTATACATGACACCCGATCCTATATATCGTGTCAAAAGTGACAGCCAATCCAAATATATCATGTCGAAACGTGACATTCGATCCAAATATATTTAATGCATCATTTTTTATCATTACTTTCTACTTCATTAACAATATTTTATCAAGCCTTCTTTATTCAAGGCATAATATTGATAAGACAAGTTCAAGATTGTAGATTTCATGGTCTTGGGATTGCAGACCAATCGCAACACATATTAATCATCCAAACTACAATAGTTAAATGCATAGAATAATTTCACAATATCACTTAATTAATATCAATTACTATTAAGAGTCTCTCTAACACGTAAAATAAATCATAACCTACCTCAAATCGAAGAATCGAAGCCAAGCAAGCTAATCCACCAATGCTTTTCCTTTATCAAATATCTCAGAATGTTTCAAATCTATCAAATATATAATCTTCATAAGAATACGAATCCAATAACACCTATATTGCTATATTTACTTTCTGCTAAAAGATTGGGTCAAGTCTCCCAAATCCTCGAATTCGAATCTAAAATTTTCTTTCAGATTATGCTTACCTATAATAAAATAAACTCATACACCAAATTTCAGTTAAAATGGATCGTTATTCAACCTCCAATTCAAGATTTTATTCTAAAAATTCTAGAGTTATATTTTCTTAATTCAATATAAACTTCACATGTTTCTACCCTAAAACTTTATTCATAATCACATAAAAGTTTAATAGAAAGAGCGAAAGTAATTACCTTGATATTAAAATCACAATTTTCTTCTCTCCTTTTCATTTCTTTTTCTCCCCCACATCCTTTTTTCTTTTGTGTTTGATGTTCTGCGCATCTGTTACTTTGTCAATGTTCATTGCTTTTTCTTTCTAGGGCTGCTGATGCAGCACTTTATAATTACCTATTTTTTTTCTTTTTCTTTTTCTTTTACTTATTAATTAATAAATTTATTTTAAAAAAATTAATTAAGTACTAAAAGCCATAAATTCTATTAACTTATTTTTAATAATAAATATGAGATAAATAGTATAGAGCATTAACTAAATTATCACTTTAGACCACCTATTAATTTAATTATTTAAAATTACCTCTCAGCTAAATAATGAAAATTATTGAATAGTCCAAAATTGTTATGAAACTGTATAAAACAATACAAAAAAAGTAGGGGAGAAGAGAGAATATTTTTTATTGCTCTTGAATAATATTCAGATGTATTCAGGTGTGTATTACAATGATGAAAACTCTTATATTTATAGAGAAAAAGCTGACTTGGTCTCAAAGTAAGAAACTGAATTGGCCTTCAAATAGGATTCCTAAACTCTTAAAGCAAGCTACATAAATAGACATTCATCATAAATAGAATATGTTTATAACAATCCCCCTTGAATGTCTATTTGCTAGACTACGTGCCTCGTTAAAACCTTACTAGATAAAACCCTGTGGCGGAAAATTCTAGTGAAGAAAAAAGAGTACACATATCTAATAATACGCATTTTGGATGCATCATTAAAAACCTTAAAAGGAAAACCCAATGGAACAAAATCTTATGAGGAAAAAAGAATACATCGCATATTAGCTCCCCCTGACCAGAACATCAATCCAAGGACTTGAATCTTTGCATCCCAATCTTGTGTACCATTTTCTTGAAAGTTGCCATTGGTAGAGAATACAAATCAACCACATCGTCACGCGAATGAATCAAGATGCACTATTTCACTTGATAGTTAAAGCATGCTTTAATATACCATAGAATTTAGATCGTCAAAATCTTTCTCAATATTGCGCTATATTGTATCAAAGATATCACAGACAAAATATCCTTTTTGTCTGTTTGCAATGCGACATAACTTGGTGAGATCTCGTAACTTTATTATTTTCAGGTAGCTACCCCTCTCATGAAGTTTCATGAAGTGTTATGTCATAAGCTCTTCATGAGCACATTGACTCTTTGTTGTAACCATTTTGGATCATTTGCTCCTTTTCAAGAATTATCTTATTTGGGATCACTTGCATATTTCATGCACGTCATAAACTTTGTCCTTCAGGGACTTTCAATAAGAGTATTTCAACTCTTAGTTTCTTATTATCTCTCTCTTATGTTAGACAAACTAACATATATTCCAATCTATCTTAGAGAATCCATCTTTTATGCATCATGGTATATTTATTAATTATATACCGCATATAAAAATTATTAGATAAAAATTATATGGTCCTTGACCATATACTAATTCGAGCAGAAATAGATCATAATGTATTGGCTTAATGAATATCTTTGTCTATAATTTGTCATATTTCAGACCATGAAGTTTGTTCTCATAAGCAATGATTGACCATTTATCTAAGGTATTTAGTGTCAATCAACTTGGATATTTATCAATATTATCAAGATGAATATAAATGTAGATTTACCATTTATCTAAGGTATTTAGTGTCAATCAACTTGGATATTTATCAATATTATCAAGATGAATTGTCTTGATTACGCATTCTGAAAGTTGTGCTCTTAACTCGATTATCTTGCACAAACAATTTTATAAATATCAAACTTCAGGTTGACAATAAATGTACATGTTATTATTTTATAGAAGCATCAATTTCACATATTACATGATGGTGAACGTGTTAGAGCCCACATTTTGGTACGTTGGATTAATTATGAGCCAAGAACCC
>BAUE01072352.1:0-23316 GCA_000787875.1 Solanum virginianum | reverse complement strand
ATTTTATCCTAGATATATAGGTGGTCTTAAATCTTTGTAAAGTTTAAATTGATTATTACTAAATTTTAGTTCATCCTTGGATCATATGGTAGGTTATATTATGGTTAGACATTTAAATAATTAAATTAAAGGGTAATAAGTCATTGAATAAGTCTTGGTAGTCTATCCTTTCATCTTGGGCTAATTCTTGTAATACTATATTTATGTCGTCATACCATGCAATCACTTTTGAACTTTAACAGGAAAATCCAAGTCATACAACTGAAATCATCCACAAGAGTAAGGAAATATTTATTGCCATTGTAAGTACACTTCTTAAAGGGACTACATATATCCATATGCACTAATTGAAAAACATGTGTTGAATCAATCTTATGAATAGGAAATGGTAATCTAGTTTGTTTAGCAACATGACAAACTGGACAACTACAAATTTGAGAAGCATTTAGAGTATGCTTGATAGAATGTATCTGATTAAGGATACAAATTAGTGCATGACCAAGCCTCTGGTGCCATACAAAACTCTTGGCATAACTTGAAAAACAACATATTGCAGCTTGTAAACTGAAAGAAGGAACAAGTGATGACTTGGTGGAGAGAATGCAGACTCCATCTTTGACTTTATCAATCTCCTTCACCTTTACAGTGTAGAGATCCTGGAAAAAGAAAAAAATCAGGATAGAAGGAAGCAAAATAGGTCTTTGGTAGGTTTAAACGCAAATAGTAGGTTGTATCTGAACATAGGTATGAAATGGACATCTCTAAGAGGTTTATCCTTGTCCAATTGACAAATTCCTTTATGAGTGATCTGTGCTACTTCACCATTTGGCAAATGAACTTGGTTTTGAAGGGAAGGTGTGAGGGCAGTGCTAGATGACATTAAATCCATTGATGAAACCATATGATTTGAAGCTCCAGTATCAACAATCCAAGAATTAGTCTTAAAATAATCTAGAAAGCAATTAATGTTACCTGCCATATTAGCAACATTCTCAGGTTAATCTTGTTCATCAATCAGGCTGAGAAGCTTCTTAAATTATACTGTTGTGAAGGTTTGTTCTCCAGTAACATGTCTCTCAAGGCAATTCACATTCACATTATTTGCACTATATCCACTTAACCTGGTATTTCTATATCCTGTGTTTTCATTCCTGTAAGCATCTTGTTCTCTTCTTTATTCCTGATAAACTTGAAATCAGATGGATATCTAATCAACTTGTAGCATTGCTCTTTCGTATGACCTCAAAGTTGACAAAAATCACATTGAAGATTATTCTTCCTTATCTTCACATTATTACCATTCCTTGAGAAAGTGTTGTTCATATTGGATCCTGAAGCTTCTCCCTCTTTATAGTGTGCTGACATCATTGATTTTTGCTTTAAATTGTGACCATGTCTCATCACTGTTGTTGCTATAATAGTTGAAGATTATCCTTCTTCATAATGTGGTCGAGTGTGTGACATCTATGTAGCCATATTCAGATGTGCTCTCTGGCTCTGCCCATGTATTATTAGGGAATAAGCTTAATTCACAGTAGGTATGTTTGGCATCATTAAGATCTGACTTCGCAAGCGACTGTAATTCTCATTCAGACCTCCCAAAAATTGCATAAGCTTTTGTTGATCCAGATTCATGATGAAGTCGCGTGATCTATCACATAAATATGATGGAGGTCGTACTAGTGACTCATATTCCTCCCATAGCTTACTCAGTTTTAAGAAATAGGTTGAGATGGTTGAAGTACCTTGAGACAATGTTGCAATTTCTTCGTGAACATGATAAATCTTCGTAGCATTCACTTTATCAAATCGTTCCTTGAGATCCGTCCATACCTTGTATGCATTTGAGGAATACACAATTCCATTAATTAAATCCTTCGACACTGAGCTCATGATCCAGGATAGAACAATTACATTCTCTCTCTCTCTCTCTCTCTCTCTTTTCTGTGCCATTTGACCTTCATACATGTCCTTCCTGCAAGTCCTATCCACAAAATCAATTTTTTCCTTTTCCAACAGTGCAATACGCATCGATTTACTCCACAGGGTGTAATTTTCCATTCCAGTGAGCACATAATGAGCCAGATTCACTCCTGAAATATTAGAGTTCTGCAAATACAGCAGATCGAATGAATCGAAATTCAAATTCGAACTTCGATTGTCTCCACTCCTAACTTCGTTAGCTTCCGATAGTTCAACCTCATTCGCCATTGATGAGATTTTCAGTGACACGAGTGAAACCAAAAGGTAAAGGAAGAAAAAAATTAACAAAATTAACAAATGAAGAAGGAGCTAGAACTCAAACATCAAAATTAGATCGCCATTGTTGGCTCTGATACCATGTTAACAGATAAATCTGAAAATAGAGAGAACTGGATAGAGGATCAATTATCATTGATGGTTCAAAATCAACTATGTATAAACATATCAGTCATATATATATACAACTACAACACCTAACGTTTATGCTAACTAATTTGTAACTAACTTAAAGTTAGTTATAACAACTTTTCCAGGTTGGCATTATTGCCAACAACTTGTTCATCACTTTGTTCTCAACATGTTCTTTAGTTTTTCATTAATTGGTTTAGAAAATTAAAATACAAAACCTAATTTTAGTTTTTCTTTAATGCTTAGTCATGTAATTAATATTTATTAGACTTATTTTAACATGGTTTAGTACTTTAAAATCATGATCATTTTCATTATGACTTGTGTATTTACAATATTGATTTTATGCTATTTCATTATTAGTTTTTGTTGAATATTTCAATGTCGTCACTCATATCATATTTTGTATTATTTTCTTAAGAAACACTCTAGATAGTTGTATTTTAGCAAGATTAAATTATAAATATTTGAAACACAAGTTAATTATATGCTTGTATCAATACTTTATCGCAAAAATCTCCACCCTCCCCCCACCCTGCACCCCCAAAGAAAAACTCAAAAACTTGAGGAATTCAAAAAAAAAATGGAGGTTGAAAAATTCAAGTTTACTAGTTTAATTTGATTTATAGAATTAAAAGCCAACATAAATAAGTTGATTTGATATTTGAAAAATTCGAACTAACTCGATCTATATACAACCCTTAGTGGAGGTGAAAAGTTTGTCCCAAACTCTTATGGAGAAAAGTCTTTATTACTGGGTAGAAATAATTTTCTAGTACTTTAAATTATTTATTTTGTTTTATGTTCTTTTTATAAGAAATTTTTATTTTTATATATAAAAATTTGGAGTTATAAGGAATGTGAGAATCACATTTATGTTATCATTTATTAGTTTGAAAAACACAATTCAATATCGAATGAATTAAATGAATGTATACACACAATTAGGCGCTTCTAGCCTTGAATTTTTGTCCATGTGGGTTTTTCTTTTCTTTTTATTGATACATATTATTATTATTATTATTATTATTATTATTATTATTATTATTATTATTATTATTATTATTATTATTATTATTATTATATGTTTTAATTGATTTTTAAAATCCTAAACTCCCCCTTCTTCATCATTTCTCTACTAATTTTCTTTCATTTCTCCCCCTTTATTGCATATATTTTTCAACCTCCTCCTCCTCCTTTTATATTTATCAACGTCCTTTTCCATTTTATTGCTCATTTTCTTCTTTTATAGGCTAATTTGATTTGTTCTTTGATTTAATTTTCTAGCCATGAGGAATTATTTTGTGACAATTTTTTTTTTTTGAAAACGAGAGATAAGTATACTACACTTATTATCACATATATTATTTGAAGTGTGAATCTGAAACTTATAAGTGATAGTTTAGGTATATTTCTTATATTCACAATAGTTTAAATATAAAACTCAAAGAAAAGAAATAATTTAGGTGAATTTTTTACACTTTGTCCTATCTCTTTAAAATTGTTAGAAAAATAGGTAAACGAAATTGAAAAAGTTGAAAGGCTTTAACTTGATACCATTATTGTCCTTAAAAGAGATAAGCAGTATTCCTTTTGGGGTTATACAAGAGATTTGTTTCGGGATCTAGCAAAGCTAGTCTATTACAAATTTTCTTACACTATATTTGGATAGTCCGTATGCTTATAAAATTTGGGAGATGACTTTACAAAATAATAATATTTTTTTCGTAAACAAATATGCATGTTTGATCAATTTTGAACCTCCAAATATTACAAACTAATTTAACAAACTTAACATAATTAGCATACCATATATATATATATATATATATATGTTCGTTGCTCGCAGTAGTACTAATTGATTAATTAGATATATAACGTACACGAAAAAATTAAGAAAATATGAAAAGGAACCTGATTAGATGACTCCAAGAAATCATGAAAATTTAAGGACGTATTTGTAAGAATTTACCGTAATTCAGATTATTAAATATAAACAATCTAACATATAATCAAATAGGAGTATTCTTGTTGTTGCACCTGCAAACTTGGGCATATGGGACCACTTCCAAATTGGTGTTTATTATTAGGTTTTAAAAAATAATTTGAGAATAAGTAATTAATGTTAATGATAAAATATGAAAACATAATTATTTTTTAAATATATTTAAAATAATAAATAAAAGTGACAGTATATTTTTAAAGTAGCGGACAAATAGAGGGACTACTTAATAAAGTCATCCAGGTATTTATAAATCTCTTTTAAAATAACTTCAATAAAGCTTCATATATGACACCTACTATTAATTATTTAATCCCTTTTGAAACTATGCGTCCAAGACCCAACAACCCAAATTAAAATAGAACAACTACAGAGGAGTAACTTCTTTTAAAGAACATATAAAGAAATTTCATATAATATTTTTTTCGTTTATTTTTATTTATTATATTTAAATTTGTTTTATTTATTAAAAATATAATAATGATTGTCATAATTATTTTACCATATTATTCTTATTAATTACCCCCTTCATTTTTAAAAGAATGATCTACTTTCTCTTTTAGTTTATTTTTAAAAAAAGGAAAATGTTCAAATATACCATTGAACTTTGAGAAAAAACTCATTTATGTCATCCTTTAAAAGTTTAGCTCATTTATGTCATTACCATTTGAGAAATGACTTATCTATGACATTATTTTTCAACTCCATTTTGCAAAACCACTTAAACAACTTTAAACACTTTTAAATTAGAGTTTTGAATCAATTGTAATCTTTTTAGTCATTCTTCTTCAAGAATGCCAAGAACACATGAAGAACACCAAGAATTCTCAAATTTTCAACCTCTTCAAATATTCATGGAATCAACCCAAATTTCAAGAGTAGCATTCCTTCAAGCTAAGTAGCAAAACTCAATACTTTTTGAGCTCAAATTCAACCAAACTCAACAAGACCCACTTGAAATTTTTCTTCAAAATTTCAAAACTTTAACCTTCTTTAATGATAAAATATTCTCCTCAACTCTAAATTAATTGAAATTTTGAACGTAGACTGAAAAAATATGAAGAAATAAAGATCTAGTATAAAAAACAACAATAAAAACACGAATCAAAGAAAATTTTTAAAGTTTTGGGACTGATTTCTCTTCTTCTTTTTTTTTTGAAATGTTTTTTCACCTAGTGTTGTGAAACTTTGAAGAAAAATTTCAAGTAGGTCTTGTTGAGTTAGGTTGAATTCGATGTCAAAAAATATTGAGTTTTGGTATTTAGTTTGAAGGAACGCTACTCTTGAAATTGAAGTTGAAAATTTGGGAGTTCTTGGTATTCTTGGCATTTTTGAAGAAGAATGACTAAAAAGACTACATTTGATCCAAAACTCTAATTTAAAAATGTTTAAAGTTGTTTAAGTGGTTTTGCAAAATGGAGTTAAAAAATAATGGCATAGATGAACCTTTTCTCAAAGTTCGATGGCATATTTGAGCCTTTTTTCTAAAAAAAAATAACCTCTTTTCTTTTTTGGTAACATTTTAATTTCATAGTCCCTGTTTCTTCATTGTCTGGAATTTAAATACCAACCTATTTTTTAGCTGTATATTTGTACATTTCAGGAAATTAGGGGTATGGTTGGTGCAAAAAAAACATACTTTTTAGAAAAATAAATAAACTTTTTACTTTTATTTTTTTGTGTCACTGTTTAAGGTATAATGATGGGGGTAGGTGATGAAAAAATGTACAAAATAACAAATCAAGTCAATTTGAGAAAAAAAAATTCAATAGATATTAGTAACTCTAAAAATAATTGTCAGGTCAGTCTGGTCGGAAAGAAATTTGCTTACACTTTGCTTTATATTGAAAGAAGTCTTCCTCCTTGAGAAGGTAGCCTTTCTATCATTTAGTGGATAACTCCTTGCTCCATTCCGCTTAAGGTGGCGCGCCTTTGTCCCATAAGCTTATGCCTATACCTGCTTTTCCTTGAAATATACATAATAAACCACTTTAAACTCGCAGTTAATCTTGGCCCAACTCTGCATGTTCTGAGAAAGATTTATCATCCGAAAAGAGAAAAAAATGGAGTCTTTGTCTAATTCACCCATCGGAGTCTGCAACTCTTTCCAGTTCTTGATAACCCTAACAACAAAAATGAGTTGTGATGAAACCCTAAAGTTAGAATGAAGTGTTTTTCCTATTGGAAATGAAATAGAATTGAGTACATGTTTGAAAGTGAATCAAATAGTTAGTTGCACCTGCAAATTTGGGCATGTGGGACCAGTTCCAAATACCATATTTCATGATATAATCAATCAATTTTTGGTCTTCTTCAGGAGACCATGCTCCCTTCTTTACATAACCCATAATTATATGTGCAACTTCCTATTAATCACAAACCTTAATTGCTTTGCTTATATATAAAACGGACGGGGTTATATTCTGTCAAAAGTCAAGAGACATTTTAGTCAAAACCCTTCATTGTTTTTCCAAGAAAGTTCCCTTTCACACTATATTACATTGTATTTAAAGATCACTTAATTCCTTGAATGATTATTTAATTGGGCTTTTGGCCATGTTTCATTTTTAAATTTGAAAAAAATAAATAAAAAAAAATTTAAAGTAAACAAATGGTACTATTTGAAAATTGTTTGAGTTTTGGCCATGAAGATAAATTGAACTGGTATAATTTAACTTTTCATGATTAATTTGGAATGAAAAAGTGAAAACATATTTTTGTTGTTTTTTAAATTTTTGAAAAATTTGGGAAAGTTAAATTCCGGAATTATATGACCAAAGGCGATTTTTGGAGTTCTTTTTCTTTTTTTTTTCTTTTTAAATTGAAGGTATAGTGTGAAAAATCAAACCCTTACCAACAAAGTGGAATTCAAATAAGCAACCAACTGAGCTACTAAAATTTTAAACGATTTTTGAAATTGGACTTCAGGAAAAAAAAGTAAACAAAAAAAATTCATTGCGAAACATCCCTTGTTTTATGAAAATTAATTTCTATATTCACTTTTACTTGTCACATTTGATTGGCATGTCAATTGAAAAAATAATCATTAACATGATTGTTTTATTACACTATCTCTATTGGCTATTAATCAGTATTTAGTAATAGATTTTGAAAAATGATTTGAGAATAAGTAACTAATGTTAATAATAAAATATTAAAAAATGATTATTTTTTAAATATATTTAAAATGATAGGTAAAAGTGAAAATATATTTTTAAAGTAGTGGACAAATAGAGCGACTACTTAATAAAGTCATCCAGGAATTTATAAATCTCTTTTAAATAATTTCAATAAAGCTTCATAATTGGCACCTATTAATTATTTAATCCATTTTGAAAAAATGCGTCCAAGACGACCCAACAACCCAAATTAAAAATTGAACTTCTATAGTGGAGTAACTTCTTTTAAAGAACATATAAAGAAATTTTATATATATATTTTTTGTTTATTTTTATGCATTATATTTAAATTTGATATATTTATTAAAAAGATAATAATAATTGTCATAATTATTTTACTGCATTATTCTTGTTAATTATCCTCTTTGTTTTAAAAGAATTATCTACTTTCTTTTTTTAGTTTGTTTAAAAAAGAATGTTCTTTTTCCTTTTTTTGGCAACATTTTTAATTTTAACTTTCCACGTGATATATTTAAGGTCATAAGATCAATGATATTTTTTAGTATATTTGATATAACTTTAATTTACAATCGTTAAATAAAAAAATCTTCTTTATTTTCTTAAACTTCGTACCTAGTTAAACTAGATCATTCTTTTTGAAACAAAAGGAGTAATATTTAGTATTACTTTTAAAAAATAATTAATGAAAAAAATAAAATATAGAAAAAAAATCATGTTAAAAGTGATCGACAAATAAAAACGAAAATTTATTTTTTAAAAAGTGAACAGAGTATATAGATTTTTTTTTTAAAAAAAGAATTACCTACGTTTTGTCACCGATATGGAACAAAATATTGTGAACATAGCAAGAACTCTCTTCATTTCAATTTATTTCTCAGAATTTGATTTGATATGACATTTAAGAAAGTAAAGAAGATTTTGAATTTCGTGATCTTAAGTTAAAAAAATATCAAATATTAATTTTTTTAAAAAAATTATAATCTTAAATATATTATATGATAATATTAAAATTAAGATATTGCCAATAAGGATAGAAGTATTTTTTTAAAAAAAAAAAACAAACTAAAACAAAACACATAAATTAGAAAAACGGAGGAAATATATAATAAATTGAAGTTAGTTGTAACAGAATGAAGTTAGTTGTATACCATACTTAATGATTAAATCCTCTTATAATAACATTACTAAAATGTTTCTAAAACACATCTTTCAATTTTTATTGCGGTCCTTCCTCCATTTTAATGTAAAGATAATTTTGGATTTATTTTTTTGTAAGTAGCTCCAAGGAAATTTTATTTATAATTATTTTTTTTTACAAACATATCCAATTCAAACATTTAATCAAATATATAATAAATTTGAGACCTTTTAAAATTATGAATTTTAGCTATTATACGCACTTGATGTTCTTGACTTTGTTCAAAATTTCTTTCCGACTAAGTGTTCAAATGACACCATTTAGGGTATTGAATGTTAAGTTTGTAATCAAATTATTGCTATCTTACCGGAAATTTACTATACTTTATTAGTATTCTTTTTTACACTATTTACTAGTAATGCAAAGTAATTACAGTTAGACCAATTTTCCTTTTCTAATACTGTTATATATTGTTAATATCCTGACCAACAAGTACCATGCATACATGAAACAGCAATAGCATTTTATAATTTTAATTACAATAGTTCCAGACTTCCAGTATCATTTTTTACTGGATGTAACATGAAATAACTTACACCAATTAGTTTAACGGGATGAAACACCTAAATGATTATCATAACTTTATTTATTTTTAAATTAATAATAATAATACAAAAAAATTTATAACTTGATACTCCTATCCTTGTTTATAGGTTATATTTTTCTTTTTAATTTGTCCTAAATATATCATACTTTCTCATGCAAAAATGATTTTATTATTAATTGTTTATTTTATTGATAATTTATAATCATTTAAATATTCATACCGTATTTTAAGTCACAAATTTTTATAAATCTTTATTTTTTTAAGTATGAGTTAATTCAATAAAATAGATGTGTAAAATCTTTACATTGTCATAAGTTTTTTATTTTTTAATGGATTAGCTGAATAAACCTCAAATTAAAGTGTTATAGAAGAGTTTCGGTATCGACATATCCATTAAACAGTAGAAGAGTTTCGGTATCGACATATCCATTTTAACTGACTATTTAAAGTGTCTGTTCTAACTGGTTGATTTTATTATATCATTTTTATTAATTAATTTTTTAGTTAATGTAGCTATGAATTTACAATATTGTCTCTAATTAATTATTTCTTCTTAAAAAATAGTTATTGATTAGCGTGCTTTCAGCTATTTAATTTTGCTACATTGTTTCTATTAATTATTTACTCTGGTGCTTCAGCTATGAATTTGCATTATTACCCCAAATAAAAATTTTTTAAAAGGCAGCTACCGTTTGATTTTGCAATATATATAATATATTACCCCTAATAAATCAATTCTCCACTTACTTCAACTATTAACAATTTAAAAAATAAATACAAATTTTGATTGACTCTTAAAATTTTTATATGTGTAACATAAAGTGGAATAAAATAATTAAGTAATATATATTATTTAAAAATAACATAAAATGTGCTATAAGTCACTTTTATTAACAACTTAAAAATTTAAAATATATGCATAAAAAAATCTGTCAGTATCACATAAATTGAGATAAAAATAATATATATTGGACCCGTACTAGCACAGACTCCAATTATCTAGCCAGTTGGAGAAAAGTACTTTAACGTTAAATTAAAAAATTAATATTCTTATAAGTTGAAATTGTTTGAACACCCAATTCAGTTGATCTTTTCTAAAATGTTTCCTAAGGAAAATTTTCTCATCGTTCGCGTTGACGTCACTATATTACGAGAGTTAACGATAATAATAACTCATATATAATTGTCAGATTATTATATGCTTCAAACCCAATCTCTCTGGGTCAACTCAGCCTTCTGGTCCATCTTATTTTTCTACTCTTAGGTCTTTTTAACCTAAAAGGTTTGTTATAATTAAATTAACTCACTCTTATTTAATCCTAAGTTTTCTTCTCATTTAATGCAGAATTTATCTAATTCAATTTATACTCAATTTCCTTTGTTGAGTTCAAATCATATAATTTGTTCCATTGGCTTGATTATAAGATTTTAGTTCTTATATTTGGCTTCTTATACATTTCTCATAAATTTATCGTAACACTCCAATTTTTTTAAGCTAAGATCTGAACCATTCTTCCTATGCTATAAATCTCAGACAATGAATTATAATTGTGTATATTTATTAGGATCAATTTCTAATTATTTGAAGTGTATTAAATGTGAACTAGGTTCGTAAGGAACCTCTAGTTCTAAGTCGAGTTCAAAGATCCCCCACCGATTAAAATTTCATATAAGATCATGTAAAGGGCAATTTCAAATGACCATATCTCTTAGAATATTAATAACTATGACCTATAAGATCTATGAGTCTTCTTTCCAACGCCACCAAGTTTACCTTATTAGAAGTTTGGAGTAAAACGTTATGATCGTTTTACTAGTGACTGTCATATCAGAGTTTTTCTTTTTGAGTCAGTGACCTACGAGTCACTTCTACAGGTTGTACAAAGAGTTACGACCTATATTGTCAACTCGTGGAAAAACTTCAAAGAGTCGAACCTTGAGTGCGCATAATGCTAACCTACAGTATCATGAAGGGTTGAATCAACAGACAAATAGTCAGCAATCAAAAACACCTTCAACATCTTCTAAGGATCAGACCTTCACAGCTGAACAGTTCAAGAAACTCCTCAATCTGATTGATAAACAAAAGTCTCCTGATAGTGTAGCCAACATGGCAGGTAAAATTAATTGTTTTTTAGTTGATCTTAAGACTAATTACTGGATTGTTGACACAGGAGCATCAAATCATATGGTTTCATCTAGGGACTTGAAGTCATCTAGTAATGCTCTTCCATCCACTCCTCAAAACCAAGTTCATTTCCCAAATGGTGATATAGCCCAAGTCACTCATAAAGGAACTTGTCAATTACACGAAGACCAATATCTTAAAGATGTCTTGTACATACCCTTGTTTAAATGTAACCTACTATCAGTCTCTAAACTCACAAAAGAACTTACAGTGTTTTGCCTCATTCTATCCTGATTTCTTTCTCTTTTAGGACTATACACTGGCAAGGTAAAGGGGATTGGTAAAGTCAAAGATGGACTCTACATACTTTCCACCAACTCACCATCATCTGCCAATTGTTCCAATTCACAGGATGCTTCTACCAGTTTCTCTGTTCACTCTACTTCTTCCAAGAGTTCTGTTTGGCATCAAAGGCTTGGTCATGCGCCCATCTCAATACTCAATCAGATACACACCATCAAAGACACTTTAGATTCTTCACAAATCTGTAGTTGTTCCATTTGTCCCATTGCTAAACAGACTATAATACAATTTCCTATCCATAAATCTGTCTCTATTCATGATTTCCAATTAGTACACATGGATGTATGGGGTCCCTTTAGACATAGTACTTATAATGGAAATAGATATTTCCTTACTCTTGTGGATGATTTTAGTCAAATGACTTGAATTTTTATGATGAAATTCAAAAATGATTGTTTACTGCATTTGAAGAACTTTGTTCAGCTTATTCAGAATCAGTTCAATACTGGTATTGTTGAAGGAAATGAACATGAATGTGAAGGCACCAGTGGAGTTATTTTGTGACAATAAGGCTGCTATACAGATTGCTGGTAATCCCAGGTCAGATAATAGCCTTGAATTTGTCAATTCTCAATGTGCTTCTGATTTTCAATCACTTGGTATCATTCACCAAAGGACATGTGTATATACCCCACAGCAAAATGGGGTGGCTGAGAGAAAATATAGATACTTACTAGAGGTGGCAAAAGCACTGAGATTTCACGCCAATATTCCTATACAATTCTGGGGTGATCGTGTGTTGACAGCAACCTATATCATTGATGGACTTCCTTCAAGTGTACTTCATAGGGTCTCACATTATGAAAAGTTTCATAAAACACCACCATTTTTGAGTCACATGAGGACATTAGGTTGCCTATACTATGCTACTAATTCAAATCGTCATCACAATGTTGCCTATACTATGCTACTGATTCAAATCCTCATCACAAATATTCTCCTAGAGTTATACCTGCTGCCTTCATGGGATATTCTCCTACTTAAAAGGGATATAGATTATATGATCTTGAATCCCACACTTTCTTTGTTAGTAGGGATGTTCATTTTAAGGAACACATATTTCCCTTCAAGGATCCTTCTTACACTTTTTCTATTTCACCCTCATCTTCTATACTACCTCATCTTCTTGAATCAGATACAACCTCTTTGCCACAAACTTATCCTACTTCTGTTTCACGACAGACCTCATTCCCTTCAAATTCTGAACCTGATCCTGTTTCTGTTTCACTACAGACTTCACATATTTCCAATTCCTCAAATGATCCTGATCCTCCTATCACTCAGTCTTCATTTGACCCTGCTAATACACAGGTTCACAGAAGGCTCACTAGAGCTACCAGACCTCCCATATGGTTATCTGACTATGTCCATCCACAACCCCGTACTAGATCCAACCCTCACTCCATTAACCATGTCATTAGTTACTCTCATCTCAATCCTAATTACTAAGCTTTTGTATCCAATTCTCTGCTTCTATTGAACCTCAAACATATTCTGAAGAAATATTAGATGACAGATGGATTCATGCTATGAACCAGGAGATTAATGCTCTTGTAGAAAACCAAACCTGGGAATTAGTTGATTTACCAGCTGGAAAACTACCCATAGGCTGTGGGTCTACAAGATTAAGTACAATGTTGATGATTCTATAGATAGATTTAAGGCTAGACTAGTAGCCAAAGGGTACACACAACAGGAAGGGGTGAATTTTCATGACACTTTTTCTCCTGTGGCAATATGCTCTCTCTTTAGCTACTATGAATGATTGGCGTGTATTCCAGATGGATGTGTTTAATGCTTTCTTGCAGGGTGACCTTAATGAAGAAGTATACATGGTACCACCTCAAGGTTTTGGCAGTAAGGGAGAGACATCCAACAAAGTGTGTAAGTTGAAGAAATCCTTATATGATCTTAAGCAAGTATCCAAACAGTGGAACATAAAACTCATAACTGCCTTGCTCAATTCTGGTTTTCAGCTAAGTAGACATGACTATTCCTTGTTCACTAAGAAGGTTGATCACAAGTTTGTGATGATTTTAGGGCATGTGGATGACTTGTTGATCACTGCAAATGACATGATGCTTATCAAGTATTCACAGAATATTCTGCAGAAGAACTTTAAGATAAAGGATTTGGGTGAGTTAAGGTATTTTCTAGGAATTGAATTCCTAAGATTCAGTAAGGGGATATTAATGACACAAAGGAAGTATACCTTGGAGCTAATTTCAGAATGGGGTTTAGCAGGGGCAAAACTTGTAATGACACTCCTGGAACAACATATGAAGTCCACCACTGTTGACTACGATAAATATTTGAAGAAAGATGATGATGATCCACAACTGGTAGACAAAAATGCCTACCAAAAATTGGTAGGAAAATTACTCTATCTAGCAATGACCAGGCCAGACATCTCTTATGTAGTACAGACTTTGAGCCAATTCATGCATGATCCAAAACAGTCACACGTAGAAGGAGCACTTCATGTGGTAAAATACCTCAAGGGAAGACCAGGTCTAGGGATCTTATTGAGTAGTGATAAGGATGATACACTTAAGGCTTTTTGTGATGCTGACTGGGTCTCGTGCAGTAACAAGAAAATCAGTCATAGGTTATTGTATGAAGTTAGGAAGATCACTAATTTCCTGGAAGTAAAAAAAGTAGGAAACTATATCAAGAAGCACAGCTGAAGCAGAGTACAGGAGTATGGCTTCTGCAGTGTCAGAGGTCATTTGGTTTGTAGGGTTGTTGAAGGAAATGAACATGAATGTGAAGGCACCAGTGGAGTTATTTTGTGACAATAAGGCTGCTATACAGATTGCTGGTAATCCCATATTCCATGAGAGAACTAAACACATAGAGATAGATTGTCATTTTGTGAGAGAAAAGATACAAAAGGGATTAGTAAAGGCCCTGCACATTCCTGGAATTGATCAAGAAGTTGACATTTTGACCAAAGCATTAGGAGGGCAACAACATCACTACATATTGAACAAGTTGAGGTTGATAGACGTTTTTCAACCCTCAACTTGAGGGGGGATGTTGAGAATAGAGATATAAAGAAGTTGTTAGATGGAGTAGGTAGTTATAACTAACTTAAGAGTTAGTTTGTTAGTTAGAGTGGTGCTGCTGATAGATTAGATATTTTCTACACTTTAGCTAATTGGGTATAAAAAGTGTTGCATTGTACGGAGTTGGTATATTCTGAATCAATAAGAAGAAATATGATTCTTCTTCTCTCTTTCCAGTTTAAGCTTGTTGCTTTTCTGTTTTTATCAGGGTCAAAACTTCTACTGGCAATAGTGTGGACCCATATAATTAAATTTTGATCCTTAAAATTCAATATGAATTCCATGAAAAGGATTTACTATCCATAGTACAAACCACGAATTGTAAATATCTCTATGGAAGGTTTTTATTAGCTTTTTAAGAAGAATAGTCAGTATATTTTCACCCTTTCTATGCCTAAGCCACGATATTTAAACACCTAAATAAGGTTCTAATCAATATTAATCAACCTTATTAATCTCATTAACACTTTCAAGAGTTAGAGTGAGGTTTAAGATGAGAAAATCTAGGATTTCAAGAGTATTCATTGAGTTCTTCAAGAATCTAATTCTTCCCAGACCCTATTAACCCTTAATAATTTTCTAAGATGTCAATACATTATTGATCTTTTAATTTGCAAATAGAAACCTTTTTTCTTCTTCAATTTCCCCTTAATTTTGACATAGCTAAATGATGAGGTATGATAAATTAAATCATAACTTCTAATGCTTTTTTAAGATGTCAATACATTATTGATCTTTTAATTTGCAAATAGAAACTTTTTTTATGTTGAGGGTCATATTTGACCCTTTACAGTTGAAAAAGGCATAATATTTTCTTTTATTGTTATACTGTAGGTTGAAATATGTCCTTAATAGTGGTGGCAAATGGACGGGTTGGGTCAAATTTGAGCGCGTTGAAAATGGGTCAATATAAAATGGGTAATAATTCAAACTCGGCCATATATTAAATGGGTAAAAATTGGTTGGGTAAAAATTGGTTGGGTGAGAAATGAATTAGGTAAAATACTAGTTTACTCATATTTTAGTAGCAAATAGTACTCTATTTTAAAATTCAATATGGATAAAATAATTTACTTTATTTTTGGATGAAAAATACTAAAAATATTTTATTTAATTGTATAGTATCATAGAATTAAATTCGACACCCAATGCGAGATTTGACTTTTAAATTGAGATTCGATCACGATTCCAAATTAATCATACGACCCAACTTCTAATGAGACCCGACATACAACTTTCGACTCGAAATCCAATTCCGACACTCGAACTGAGAGGGGGTTGTAACGATCCTGAATTTTTGTCTACTTGAGTTGGAATAGTGTAAGGAGAATTTTTTAAAAAGGGATTGTTATAGCATTTTTTAATATTTTCGTATGCATCTTTATGCACTAGTATATTTTTATTATTATTATTATCATTATTATTATTATTATTATTATTATATATCATTGTGCAGTGCTTTAATATTTTAATATTATCAAATTGAATCATTTCTCCACTTGACATATTTTAATTAATTATCTCTATCTGCACTAAGAATTATTGCTCCCTTTTACATTGTTTTAATGCTCAAGGTGTTGAGCAGCAGGCATTTAAGCCTCTATATAAGAGGTTCATTTCATCCGTAGAGACAGAGCGAACAAAAAAAAAAATAAGCAGAAGAAAATTGAGCATTTTGCTCAATCGTTGAGAACAAGAAAATGAGTGAGTGTAGTAGGAGAAAACATAAACATACCGCGTTGATGAGGAAGTTTTATTTATTCTCTTGCTATTATATGAGGATTTTACTAATTGAAATTATATTATGTTCTGAGATTTATGTTCTATGTGAAATGAGTTTATATGAAGTTAAGTTAAGGTTAATAAGACGAATTGAGAATACTTGAGTCGTTGAACATGAAAACATGTTATATTATAAACTTGTTTACATAACATGATGAGTAATGTTAAAAGAGTCCAAATGACCATTTGAATTGAGTCGAGCATGATAAGTTACATGATTGTTGAGTTGACTATATTTGAGTATTTGTATGTGGTTGAATGAATTGAGATAAGTCTATGAGGTTGAGGATGAGTTGATTGATTGAGTATTAAAGATTGAGTTACATGATGATTTGAGCATGTGTAAGTCTTGGGAGGAGTATCGAGCACCGAGTGGAGAGCGAGTATACTTTTACTTTAACTCCTAGAACTACATTCCCAGCGTAGAATAGTCATATAGCATTGTTCTAGTGACTTGTCCCGCAAGTGGACATTTACCCTGGATCCAAGAGAGATTTGATCGTCCTATGCCGTGGTACGTATAGGATGGACGTGGCAACGATGCCGATTCATTGTACATCACCTAACTTATGGTAGTGGGAGGTATAACTTTGATTGAACAAGAGATTTACAAACTTGAGTTTACTTTCACTATGTCGTGGCACGTATAGGATAGGCGTGGTGACGATGCCGATTCGTTGTACATCACCTAACTTATGGTGGTGGGAGGTATGTCGATTAAGAGAAACTCCTACGCAACTTTGATTGAACATGAGATTTACAAACTTGAGTTTACTTTCACTATGTATATATATATATTATTTGAATGTATGAAATGTTCTAAACTGTTATATACTGAGCTTAACATGAGTTGAGGAGTTCAGGTGAGTATTCTTGAGCCTATCATTATTATTATTATTATTATATTTGAGCTGTTGAACTTACCGTACATTCCACGTACTGACGCCCTTGGCATTGCATCATTTCATGATACAAATACTGGAGATAAAGGACTTCAGCCCGTGTACCGCTAAGATGGTCATGCACTTCAGAGTTTTTGAGCTCTCCTTACATTCTGGAGAAGCCCTTTTTATCTTCTGCCTTTTATTGAGTGCTATTTTTTTTAGCCTGTTACCCTTTCTTGTGATCTGAGTTCGTGCGATAGAGTTGAAAACTCTAGAAATTTCTTTTCTGACTTGTGCGTTACGTGATTGTAGATCATGCCTCCAAGATGTGCAGTAACCTAGAGAAATATCTCAGCTGGCACTGCCAAGAACCCTACTTCAGAGGTGCCTCCTCAAATGGAAATGGGGGGCCGAGGCTGATCGCCTAGGACTACTAGTGTCCCTGTGACACCTACTGCTCCACTTGCTCCTACTTTAGAGGCCGAATTTCAAGGATCCATAACTATGTTTACCCATTTAATAGCTTCTCAGAATGGGAATCGGGGTTCACCAGCCCCTAGCTCAAGCTCTCAAGAGCCCACAGCTGCTTCCAGGCTAAGGGATTTTCTGAGGATAGACCCATCTGTCTACACTAGGTCAAAAGTTGAAGAGGACCCTCAAAACTTCATTGATGAGATGTGGAAGGTGTTGAAGACCATGTATGTGACTGAGACAGAGGGAGTTGAGCTGGCTGCTTACCAACTCAAGGATGTGGCCAATGTTTGGTACAATCAGTTGGAAGAGAGTCGGGGAGAAAATGTTGAGCCTACTGCTTGGGATGAGTTTGAAGGTGCCTTTCTCGATCACTTTTCTCTCAGGAGCTAAGAGAGGTGAAGGTTGAGGAGTTCGTAAACTTGAAATAAGGGGGATTGACGGTGAAGAAGTATAGCTTGAAATTCATCCAGCTGTCCAGGTACGCTACAGAGATGGTCCTGAATATGAAAGCAAGGATGAGGAAATTTGTATCTGGGCGAGGTAAATATGTGAAGAGAGAATGTAAGATAGGCATTGTTAATCCAAGATATGGATATTTCTAGATTAATGGTGTATGCTCAGGAAATTGAAGAAGACAAGAAGAAGGATAGAGAGGAGCATTTGAGTAGGAAGGTCAGGTCAGCAGGACTGGAGCTAAGCCAGCACAAGCAGGGCAAGAGAGATGAGTCCTACTTCCAAAAGAGGACCTCGGGATATGCATCATATTCAGCTAGTACATCAGCTCTGAGCCACAGGTACGATCAGAAGTCTCAGGTCCAGCCAAACTTTAGGGTACAAGGTTCGCAAGCTAGCGTGACTCTTGGATCTAAAGGGAGGCCACCCTATGGGAAATGTGGCAAAATATATCTGGGAGAATGTAGAGACGGAGGGAATGGTTGCTAGAAGTGTGGCCAGCCAGGTCATTTTCAGAGAAAGTGTCTGACATGGAGCAATAAGGCCCAAACATCTACAACAACAACATCGACGAGGGTTAACCAAAGGGGGACTGCACTAGGGGAAAGCAGCAGGACAAATCATTTATACGCAATGGGGAATCGACAGGACCAAGAGGCTGCGCCAGATGTTGTGACAGGTATGATTCAAGGTTTTACTCTTGATTGTTATGTTTTGATGGATCTTGGTGCCACATTATTATTTGTATCTCCTTATATGGTGAGTAGATTTGAGATTCTCCTTGAGTGCTTGCTTGAACCATTTTCTGTTTTTACTCCTGTTGATGAGTTTATTCGAGTCGAGAGAATCTATAGAAACTGTGTGGTATCTATTCATCATAGGGATACTTATATTGGTTTGGTTGAGTTAGAGACAGTTGATTTCGATATAATCCTTGGTATATATTGGCTTCATGCCTACTATGTCTCTGTTGATTGTCGAACTCGAACTATCAAATTTTAGTTTTCAAATGAGCCTGTTATTGAGTGGAAGGGAGATTTCGTTGTGCCAAAGGGTAAATTTATTTCTTACCTCAAGGCCTAAAAATTGATTTCTAAAGAATGTATATATCACCTCGAGTGAGTTAAATTGGATGATGTTAGGCCCCCTTCTCTCGAGTCAGTCTCAATTGTAAATGAGTTTCCTGAGGATTTTCTTGGAATCCCTCCTGATAGGGAAATCGACTTTAGGATTGATGTTTTTCCTAATACCAAGCCGATTTTCATTTCGCCATATCGGATGGCCCTTGCAGAGTTGAAAGAGTTAAAGGAGTTGAAGGAACAATTGAGAGACCCATTAGAAAAAGGATTCATAAGGCCGAGTGACTCTCCATAGGGCACTCTGGTCTTGTTTGTGTGAAAGAAGGATGGTTCCTTGAGGATGTGTATCGACTATCGTCAACTGAATAAGGTAAAAATTAAGAATAAATATCCCCTTTCGAGAATCGATGACTTGTTTGACCAACTTCAAGGTATTACTATTTTCTCTAAGATAGACCTCAGATCAGGCTATCACCAGTTGAAAGTGAGAGAATGTGACATCTCGAAGATGGCTTTTCGAACCCGATATGGTCATTTTAAGTTTTTGGTGATGTCATTTAGGTTGATAGATGCACTTGTAGCCTTTATGGACTTAACGAATAGGGTATTCAGGTAGTATCTTGACACATTCGTGATAGTATTCATCGATGACAGTTTGGTGTATTCTAGAAATGAAAAGGAGCATACCAATTACCTCAGAATTGCTTTGCAAATGCTCCAAGATCATGAGTTGTATGCAAAAATTTTAAGTGTGAATTTTGGGTCAAAACCGTGGCTTTCTTATGTCATGTGGTTTCTGGGGATGGAATTTGAGTGGATACTCAAAAGATTAAAGTGGTTAAGAATTGGCCAAGACCAACCTCACCGACTGAGATAAGAAGTTTTTTGGGGTTATTGGGTACTATTGAAGGTTTGTTGAGAGATTCTCTTCCATAGATACGTCATTGACTAGATTGACTCAGAAGAAGGCTAAGTTTCAATGGTCCAATGAATATGAGAAAAGTTTTCTAGAGCTAAAGACAAGATTGACTACTGCACCAGTGTTGACCTTGCCTAATAGGACTAATGGGTTTGTTATCTACTGCGATACCTCGAGAGTGGGATTGGGATGTGTATTGATGCAAAAAGGGAAGGTTGTTGTCTATGCTTCTAGACAGCTTAAAGTATATGAGAAGAACTACACCGCTCATAACTTAGAGTTGGCAGCAGTAGTGTTCGCTCTCAAGATCTGGCACCACTACTTGTATGGAGTGCATATTGATGTATTCACGGACCACAAAAGTCTATAATATGTCTTCACCCAAAAGGAGCTTAACTTGAGGCAAAGAAGATGGTTTGAGTAGCTCAAGGACTACGACATGAGCATTTTCTGTCATCCAGGTAAGGCTAATGTGGTTGCTGATACTCTTAGCAGGGCGTCAATGGGAAGCACTGCCCATGTGGAGAAAGAAAGGAATGAGCTAGTTAAAGAGGTGCATAGGCTGGCTAGATTAGGACTTGAAGAGTATAATGAGGGAGGATTTAATGTCCAAAATGGGTCTACTTCATCCTTAGTGTCAGAGGTGAAGGAAAATCAAGATCGAGATCTCATTTTATTACAGTTGAAAGATGATGTACATAAACAGAAGGTTATAGCTTTCGCTAAAGGGGGAGATGGGGTATTGAGGTATCAAGGCAGATTGTATGTTCCTGATGTTGATAGTATTCGAGAAACAATCATGGCAGAAACACATAATTCCAGGTATTTCATTCGTCCTGGCTCCACTTAGATGTATCACGACTTGAGAGAAGTCTATTGATGGAATGGGATGAAAAGGGATATTGCAAAATTTGTTATGAAGTGTCCCAATTGTCAGCAGATCAAGGTTGAGCATCGGAAATCGAGTGGGTTGGCTCAGAACATTGAGATTCTGGAATGAAATTGCAAAATGATCAATATGGATTTTATTACCAGTTTACCAAGGTCACGAAAGCAACATGATTCGATTTGGGTGATAGTTGATAGGATGACTAAGTCTGCTCACTTCTTGGCAGTCAAAATAACTAACACTACAGAGGAATATGCTAAATTATACATTCCTGAGATTGTGAGGTTGCATGGAGTTCCTTTGTCCATCATCTCGGACAGAGGAGCTCAGTTCACCTCTCAGTTTTGGAGATCTTTCCAAAAAGGATTGGTATTTAGGTGAATCTAAGTACAACCTTTCACCCTCAAATAAATGGCCAAGCAGAACATACTATTCAGATGTTGGAGGATATGTTGAGAGTATGCACTATTGACTTTAAGGGTAATTGGGATGACCGTTTTCCTTTAATAGAGTTTGCTTACAACAACAGCTTTCCTTTGAGTATTTAGATAGCCCCATATGAGGCACTCTATGGGAGGAGGTGTAGATCGCCGATTGGATGGTTTGAGGTAGGAGAAGCAGAATTGAGCAGACCAGACTTAGTTCACCAAGAGGTAGAGAAAGTGAAGACTATTCATGAGAGGTTGAGGACTGCACAGAGTCGACAAAAATCTTATACGGATGTCCGAAGAAGAGACTTAGAGTTTGAAATCAATGATTGGGTATATTTGAAAGTGTCACCCATGAAGAGAGTGATGAGATTTGGGAAGAAAGGAAAGCTGAGTTCGAGATACATTGGCCCTTACTGAATCATAAAGAAAGTGGGCAAAGTTGCGTACGAGTTGGAGTTACCTTCAGAGTTAGCGGCTATCCACCCAATTTTTCACATTTTTATACTTAAAACAATGTTTGGGAGATCCGAGATTGGTGGTGCGTGTCGAGAATATTAAGGTGAAAGATAGTTTGAGTTACAAGAAAATTCCTGTCCAAATCCTTGATTACCAGGTTCGATGGTTGAGAAACAAATAGATTGCGCCTGTTAAGGTATTGTGGAGGAATCAATTCATAGAATAAACTAATTGGGAGGCGGAAGAGGACATGAAGGCCATATACCTCCACTTATTCCAGTCTACGATGATGAAAGAATTGACGGTAATAATTCCTTCTATATTCCTAATTATTGAGTTTTTCTTTCATTCATAGATATGATAGAGTTCTAGAGCTCGAGTGAGGATTGATATGGCTTGTTAATGTGATGTGATTATTATAATTGTTGCATTCCTTATTTGATTAGTTTAAATGAGTTAGTAGATGGGTAATTAATTTTTAGAGTCCATGAGAGGATTCGTGCCTTACCCTATATTCTCTTCATTCGTAGATGAATGATCCCAAGGGGGAGATAATGTAACGATCCCGAAATTTCATCTACTTGAGTTGGAATAGTGCAAGGAGAATTTTTAAAAAAAGGGATTGTTATAGCATTTTTTAATATTTTCGTATGCATCTTTATGCACTAGTATATTTTTTTATTATTATTATATATCATTGTGCAGTGCTTTAATATTTTAACATTATCATGTTGAATCATTTCTCCGCTTGATATATTTTAATTAATTATCTCTATCTGCACTAAGAATTATTGCTCCTCTTTACATTATTTTAGTGCTCAAGGTGTTGAGCAGAAGGCACTTAAGTCTCTATATAAGAGGCTCATTTTGTCCGTAGAGACAGAGCGAACAAAAAAAAAATAAGCAGAAGAAAATTGAGCATTCTGCTCATTCGTTGAGAAGAAGAAAACGAGTGAGTGTACCAAGAGAAAACATATACATACTGCACAATATTTTATGAGAGTTATATTAGTTGAAGGGAGGTGTTTTATTGTGTAGAATTTCGGTAATTTTATTCTTGCAAGTTACTCCTATTTTCTAAATCTTTTATAATAAGATATTTTATATAAATG
>BAUE01072364.1:0-23311 GCA_000787875.1 Solanum virginianum | reverse complement strand
CACTTGTAAAATTGGCACTAATTTGAAAGTCCATATCATGTTTCATATGTACAATACAAATACTTATAGTGTGTGTGGGGTGTTACATCCTTTTTTTTAAAATTTTGTTCCCAAACCGACAGTTGGGAACTGCTAGAAGTCTGATCCTTTGTAACAGTGCCTTAAGGTTATAACTATTATATTATTCCACTCATTGTCTGATGCTTAGATTTTGAATAGTTAACTCTCTTTTGAACACTGTTTAGTTGACCTTGTGATTGGGCCTTTCTACATCTCACTATTGCATTTATAATTGTCAAACCTCACACCTTAAGTTATAAACTGTTACACCTGTTCACAAATATGTTCATATATATGTTATTATTTTGATTACATGCCTATTCCCTGTTTAAAAATCAATTTTTTGCAGAACCTATTTATACATCCCTCCTTCCTGAAAATTGCTTTACTGATCAAATATTAGGAGTCTTGGTTTGCTCATTTTTATTGTACATAGATCTATATAAATTTTGAGAGTGTGAATTTGATTAATAATACTAGAGTCGTTTGTATTGTTGGGTTCAAAGTCCACGTCTAGATTTACATGATTAATTTTTGAAGCTTCTTCCTCACTTAGAACTCAAATGTTTATGTTCTCCTTTTATTTAATGTTGCTGGAAAATGAAAGCGATCTACTTAAGTTTGTCTTACTTTAAAAATTCTCAACATTTACTCGGGTTAGCTATATTGCGTACTAATCTTTATTTTCTTCACCTTAGCATGACCTACAACTTTGGGGTTTTTTTGAACCCCATCTTGCATTTTCTTAGCCATTGAGGCCCAAACCTCCTCTTCTTCGAGTCATCCCAAATTTCAGGACAAGGAAACTGAAATACAAGAATGGAAGCCGAGATACAGGGTTTGGAGGCAGAAATCAGTATATATAGACTGATATACAACAGATGTACACTAAGTGTATATCACATCGAAGAAGGGCTAAAAGGCCCCAAAAGCAGCAGAACTTTAAATGGGCTAAAGGCCCAAATCTCCAACTCTCTCTCTTTTTATTTTATTTTTTTATGTGCTTGTATTTTTGTGGATACTAACATTGGTTATATTGATGATTTCGATCTAATTAATTTCCCCGACAGGTCTTCATCTATATTTACATTTTATATGATTTTCTTAGCATTAAAATCATTTTTCTACAAAAAGTTAGATTTTAATGGGACAATATTTTTGGAACATTTTATATGATTTTCTTAGCATTAAAATCATTTTTCTACAAAAAGTTAGATTTTAATGAAAAATCCCTTCAAAATAATAATCAAATCTAATCAATTTCTTTCAATTTGTCCATATTTCGAACTTAGCCAGTATCCTAAAAAAATAATAATCAATCTTTAAGTTTAATTGAAAGCTATCAATTTTAATCAATATTTTTAAATTAAGTTAACCCTTTCAAGGTCGGTCAATTCTTTTGAATTCAGTCAACTCTATTATCCTTAAAATTAGGTGGCGACTCTGTTTTTCTTTCAATTTTTGGGAATTCAGTTCGTGCTCAAATCAAATGAGCGTCGAATTTAATTTTCGGAAAGAGTCAGTCATTTTTTGGGATAACAGAAATGGCGACTCTGCTGGGGATTTTAATTAGGTTCTAATCATCAGATTAGATTGTTTGACTAATTATTTGATTTGTATGTTACCTTATTTGCTTTATTTGTTTAAATTTGATATTAAACTGTCATTTGCATTTTTCATGGCATTTTCTATTGTATCTCATATATTTGGGAGGATGGTTTTGCGATCCCGTAGCCGGATCCCCAAATGCCTAATCCTTTCGGAATAAGTGACAATTTATTAGTTCGCGATGTGGCTAATGACTGTCATGAACTTCCAGCCCAGGTTGTCCGCCCGGGTCCCGGTCAATTCAAAACCCACTCTTAGATACTTAGGATAGAGCGAAGCCAAATCCCTACTTTTAAGCATTGGCCTAAGATGACCCAACACGTAAGGCGTGTTAGGCCCATTAGAAAGACCACCTTGAGTCTATTTGGCCCACGACCAATAAGACGATCATACTTATGTGTTATAATTGAAGGATGTGTAACAATTTAAACAACTTATTATCACTTGGGTAGGGAAACTTAACCTATTTTTATTCTTTTTAGAAGATGGCTCAAGTTTATGAACCCTTAAAGACTCAAATGGTGATTCGACCTCATCCCTTCCTTAAAGTATGGTGGACAAGAATGAATGAGTGCGATAAAAGAGAAGTTCAAAGGCACATAGGTTATCTTCCCTCTCTGATGGAAATGGAAGCTTGGCCGGATTTAATTGGTGGAATGATCAAATTTTGGGATAGAAATTGTTTCGTATTTCGAGTTGGAGACATTGAATTAACTCCCACTCTGAAAGAAGTGTTAGCAAGTTATGAAAGTATAGGCATGTGCAACAAAAGAAAGTCCAAGCCAGACGATGACATCTTGATTCCCAAAGTATGGGGTCCAAAAGAGTTTAAGGAAGCATTCTCATTAGTCGATGTTGAATGGATGAGTCGGTTCAAAGGACCAGGCATCCCACTCTGAAAGTTGTACTATCGATTCGGACACGCTAATGGCTATGAAAGATTTAAGGATGAATTTACTTCCGAGCAGGCTTGGGAAGGGAAACGGCCTTTTGTCTTTGTAGTATGCCTATTGGGGACCATGGTTTTCCCCCAAAGTTTGGGGCACACCATTCATCCAAGCATGATAGTGGTTACTCACTCCATATTTAACGGGGCCAAGCATGGAACGTCGACCAAATATTACACCTTAGCACCTATGATCCTTGCTGACATTTATAGGGCTATCGATAAATGTCAGAATGGGGTCTAATTCTTTTGAGGATGCAACCTAATACTTCAATGGTGGATGATGAAGCACTTACTCAAAGACCACCACCCCACTGAACCGGATACAAGATGTCAGAATGATCAGTTCGCTTCACACAATTTGTGGTTACACCTCAATCACTTCAAAGCGACGGACAATATTTTTGGATGCCGATATTGAATGGGTTGAAAGAAGAAGATGTGCAATGGACTATTGATGATGTTGTTATGAATGATACCGTAATTCGAAGTAAGAAGCTTCTTTTCTTGGTATTTTCCAAAATCAGGGGCACCCGACCATATGCTCCCGGTCGAGTTCTTAGGCAGTTAGGTTGTAAGCAAGTCACTCCTTAGACAGGAGATATGAGGAAATTCACAACAGACCACAAAGACAGTCAGGTATCTTTTGCTAAGATGATAATCAGAGAATGGAAAATTCGGAGAGTAGCGGGTGAAAAGGTTCCCAATGGGTCCAATGCCCAATGCAGTGAGGCGTATAAGAAGTGGTTGAAGGATAATATCGCTGGAACAATCAGACCTGGCCCAAATATGCCCTATACTATTAAAGATGTTGAAGCAGAAAGTCAAGTCTTACTTCATTGACTCCAACAGAAATATCAAGAAAATCAGCGTCGGCACTTGGAGGATGCTAAGGTCATAAAACAACTTAGGTAAGAGCTCAGCAGTGCAAGACAATGTATAATAGGGTTGGATGATTGCATGGAACAACAAATTCAAACTATGGGGGAAGTAAGTCAAGAAAAAAGGGGCTAATTGACAGAAGACTACTTGTGGGAAAACAGATACTTCGTGTGGCAAGAGATCGAAACAGTAAAAAGAGCAAGGGTCGTGTGAAAGAACTGGAACAATACAAAGTTTCATTGTCCCCTGCGCGGGATTGCTTTTATTTTGTACTTCCTTTTAAATTTGGGATATGTCTTTATGATTGATAAACACTTTTGATGTAATCTTTTCAACATTATTGCAAGTATCTTTATTTTGGGGATAATGCTTGTCTTTAAATTAATACGCATCCTTCAATTTGATAGGGCTACCTTTAGCATAAAAGGGTCACTTGCATTTAGGAAACACAATAATTGTCTCTATGCTATTTATTATAATTGTGTGTATGATTATGTTGCTTTATCTAGGTACTCTTCTAGCCCACTCCTTCAAAATTTTAGAGCCACCTAGGCATAAATCCCAGTCACTATCAAACACACGACCAAGTAACTCCTCGAGTCTCAAGTTTCTCAACTAAACTCAAAATTCCTTATCCTTTTCTTTGGAGTATTTATTCTCCCTTTCACAAAATTGGATTTTGCAGAAGGAAAAGTGCCCAAAATGCTAAGAATAATGAAGGCATATTAACAAAGATGCTGGGCAAGGTCACCCAAGAAAGCCTAGAAGATGGAGGCGTGGATTATGCTACCAAAACAATGCTCTCCAAAATAGCAGAGGTTGAGGAAGAGATGAAAAATACCGAGGATAAGCGACCAGGCCTGAGCAAGGCAAATCACATACTCGAAGAATACTCATTTAGCCTTAATAAACAACTTGGAAATATGATAGCTCGAAACGCGGAGGTGGAAGCAGAGCTCGAGGCCACCCTAGAGGAGATAACCCGGTTGGAGAGAGAGAATCCCCATTGTGCCCTCCCAGGACCAAGCACAGAGGCTGAGGGAGCTCAGGTTGATCTCCCTCTGAAGGACTGATCAAGAAGGAAATCAACAAGTCAATGGAAGCAGTCTTAATAGAGACGTCTTATGTTCTTAGCAAGCTTTCTATCCTGCATTTTCCATTTTTCATGTAATGAAGTCTATTTAAATCAAACCATTCTATTGATTCAAACTATGTAGGGCCTGACTTCTCATTTGCGAGATACGTAGGCAGCCTTTTGGCTCAGCCCCCTTCTTCCCAAAATATTATTTTCCCCTGTCTATATCACAAATCAATCTTCCTGATCCACTGTTTCTAAAGTCGTATAGGCAAAGTTCTGCCTATCACCATACTTCGTGGGCTAGTTTACCCTCGAATAAAGCAACAATTGTGTTTATCAATGTATGTATGTTATCTTGCATTATCTAATAATCTGAAGAAACTAACATGACTACTTTTGAGTGTTTTCTTATAGGTAATTTAGAATTGATCTGTGTTGATAAAGCTGGCTGACCATCATCATTTCACTAGATCAAAGGCACCCAGAGATCCCTCCCTTAACTAACCAGAGAAAGGAAAGATGACAGACCACGTCAATGATGTAGGCCTGATTGAGATTACCATAGCAGATCCCATTGACACGCAACAAAACAAACTAATTTCTCAGTTGATGCAGTAGATTGCTGACATGAAAGTGGAAATAAAGAAAACTCAGGAGCTAGCAAATTTGGCCATCACGGCTAATCTTCCCGGGCCAGACCCCGAGAGGCTTCTAGTTCATGTTCCTTCTCCTGATCAGTCTCATCAACCTATCCCTATCTCCATAAATCCACCCATCACCCCTGTTCGAGCTTTGCCTGTAATCAACCTAACTACCCTCGATGCAGGACCCTCCCACATCTTTTCCCAAAACCCGCATAGCGCCCAAGCAGGCAGTTTCTCTCACATTGCCCACACTACCTAACCCCAAGAAATCCCTCCAGAAAGCCACCTTCCAGACTTATACAACCTACCTTCTACCCAAGCTACGCCTCCTAAAATTCCTTTCCATATCCCAATTCTTAACACTCCACATATTCCTCAATCCACTGACCCTGAGGTCGATCACTGTCAGGAGAAGGAGAAAGAATGGTAGCAATCCACATATTCCTCAATCCACTTACCCTGAGTTTGATCACTGTCAGGAGAAGGAGAAAGAATGGAAGGCCAAAGAAGAAATGGCCAAATTGGATATGAGGGAAGAAATTGCAAAAGCTATGAAGCAGTTTCGCTATACGTCCGATGTTGTAGGATTGAATTATGAGGACTTATGCATTCATCCAAATTTGAACCTTCCAGAAGGGTTCAAAATGCCTAAGTTCGACGCCTTTGATGGAAGCGGAAACCCTTTAGCTCATTTAAGGGCATACTGTGATCAGATGGTAGGCGTTGGGAAAAATAAAGCTTTACTGATGTGATTATTTAGCCGGAGTCTGAGCGGAGAGGCCCTGGAATGGTTCACCTCTCAAGAGATGAACCAGTGGGCCAATTGGAGCGCCATAGCAAAACATTTTGTTGAAAACTTTGCTTATAACGTCGAAATCATGCCAGATCGATACTCATTAGAGAGGATTAAGCAAAAGTCAACTGAAAGCTATCGGGAATATGCCTATAGGTGGAGGAAGAATATAGCCAAAGTACGCCCTTCTGTGGCTAAGAAAGAGATTATTGAAGTGTTTGTGCGTTCAGAGGAGCCAGAGTTTTCTGAAAGGATAATGCTGCTTGTTGGAGCAAAATTTGCAGACATTGTCAAGATTGGTGAGAATATAGAGGACGGACTCAAGACAGGAAAGATCACTCGTTTGTCAGTTTCGACAGGAACATCAGGGATATCTAGAAAAAGAAAGGAAGACGTGTCTGCCATCTCTGGCACACAAGGCAGGGGAAAAACCCTCGGCAGCCACCCCAGAAAATCCATCCATTTTCAACCTTCTCCACTCACAAACTACCAAACCACTCCTCACCATTACCACCCCCCGCAATACCCAAACACCATACAAAACTACCAATATCCGCTACCAAGCTGCTCAAATGTCCAACCAACCTATCAAAACCCCTCTACCTCTTACCCAATCGTAAATACCCGAGCTCCACCTCCAAACTGCCAAGCACCATAATACCCAAACTTCCAGGTCCCCACGTCTCCCTGATGAAACCACCTGAATTACAATCAGGTACCCCCTCCACCACAAAATAACTATCACCCCCCTCATCCAAACGCGAAGAAAAGGCCCCTTAAGACGTTCACTCCGCTTCTGAAATCCGAACAGAACTATTTGAGAGATTGTCAGCTGCCAGGATGATCCAACCTGCTCCTCCAAGACCCATAGATATTAATTCTCATTTCTTTAGAGGAGATCAAACTTGTGCTTATCATTCCCACAGTCTTGGACATAACATCGAAGATTGCCTAAGCCTGAAGCACAAGATTCAGGACTTGATTGATCGCGACATGGTTGTTCTTAGGACTGTAACTCCAAACGTCAACAAGAACCCATTGCCTGAGCATGGGGAGGGCATGGCTGGAATGATCAAGAGAGAGAAGGACTGATGTATAGCTAAGAAGATAGTGTCGGATAGTACTATCGGCTTAGAAAAGAGCGTTGCTTCATTAAGTATCACCGAGAAACCTTGTACCAAACATTAGATGCAATCATTCATAGATTTCTTCGCAGGATATCATCAAATTCTAATGGATGAGGAGGATGCAGAGAAGACAACTTTTATCACACCCTGGGGTATGTACCATTATCGATCCCTAACAAGAAGATTGAGATTGCAATTGTTGGTGCCAGGAAATCAATTCAGAAAGAAACCAGAAAGACTTAGAGGCTGGTAAGTGAAGCTGAAGCAGAGGAGTTCTGGAGAAAAATGCAACCTCAGGAGTACGCTATCACAAAACACTTGGAGAAGGTCCCTGCCCAGATTTCTATGTGGGCATTGTTGATGAACTCACAACATCATAGACAGGCCCTAATGAGAGCATTGGAAGATACTGATGTACCTATGAGAACAGACAGTGATAATCTGGCAGCCATGATAAGTCGGGTCACGCAGGGCCATCACATCAGTTTTTGGGGATGAGGACTGCCATTTGAAGGAGCAATGCACAATAAGGCACTTCATGTTATAATAAAGTGTCCAGACATGATCCTAAACCATGTTCTGATTGATGATGGGTCTGGATTAAATATTTGCCCTCTATCTACTCTGAAACAATTGAACTACGATGTGGAGAAAATCCAACAAAGTCAGGATAACGTGAGAGCATTTGATGATAGTCGAAAAGACACACCGGGGACAGTAGCGGTAACAATTTGTATGGGACCTGCAGAGTTTATTATTGAGCTTCAAGTAATGTACATAACAACCAGTTACAACATGTTGCTAGGAAGACCCTGGATTCATATGGCAGGAGCTGTTCCTTCTACCCTCCACCAAATGATAAAGTTCATTTGGCATGAACGCGAAGTGGTTATCTATGGTGAAGAAAGTCACTCGAACTTGTATGTGCCCATTATCAATAATATCACTAGGGGTCAGATTTCTACACGGTTGAAATTGTTAATGCTACTGAAGATGACTAGACGCCAGGACATCTTATGCCTGCCGTTTACAAGATGATCGCCACCGTTATACTCAGAAACGGATTTGAACCTGGTCTTGGGCTGGGGAAATATTTGCAGGGTATTATTGAACCCATTCTAATATCAGTTAAACGATCAAGATTCAGCCTAGGGTACACTATCCAGGGAGAAAATGAGAAGGAGATACAGGAGTAGGAGGACGGTCAAACTCTAGCCCGGCCAATGCCGCACCTGTACCAATCATTTATAGCACCTGAATGCATGGGCGACTGTAGTTTTGAAGGAGGGATCCAGGACCTATTCGAAAAAGTGGGTGCAGTAGATTATGATCGAGATGCAGAACCAGATATCCAAAGGACATCCGCTACTCCGCCAATCTCCTATTCGCCTTGGTAGACAGAAAATAGACAGATTTCTTGTATTAAAAGAAAATATAGGTGGCAGTCCGTCTGGAGCCTGTGACCCATCTTTTACTTTGTCATTTTTACCCATGTTTGATTTTATTTTGATGTTTCTATGGTCAGAATCATATGTGCGCCTGGTACAGAGTTTGTGTAAAAGGTTTCGAAAGATCAAGTTCAAACACACGCCAAGGATACATAATGAGTTTGCTGACACCCATAAGAATCCTTAAGATATTTCAAAATCCTAACTATTATTTCCTTTTCATAATTTTGTTTGTTTATAATTTTAGCTATGATAATTTTAAACCTATCATTGTCATGTCATGTCAAGAGCTGAATGAATAGAATGAAATAAATGACAATCAGTTTGAGGATTGCGACGAAAGGGCTGCGATACCTGAACAGTTTGTCCAAGAATTGAGACAATTCAAAATCCGGGACAAGCCTAATCTGGAGGATACTGAAACAGTGAACTTAGGAAATGAAGAATGCGTCAAGGAAACTAGAATCAATGTCCATTTGAAGGACAGTCAAAGGGAGGAACTCGCCAATTTGCTCAGAGAATATGTGGACATGTTCGCTTGGTCCTATGAGGACATGTCAGGTGTGAGCATTGATATTGTCTCTCACAAATTGTCAATCAGCCCAGGATTCAGCCCAGTAAAGCAGAAGACTCGGAAGTTCAAACCTGATTTGAGTCTGAAAATCAAGGAGGAGGTCAACAAGAAAATACAATCCAAGGTGGTAGAAGTGATGAGATACCCCACTTGGTTGGCCAATGTTGTTCCGGTGCCCAAGAAGGATGGAAAGATCAGAATTTATGTCGATTACAGAGATCTCAAAAAAGCCAGCCCCAAAGATGCTTTTCCATTGCCGAACATCCACATCCTCATTGATAATTGTACCAAACATTAGATGCAATCATTCATAGATTTCTTCGCAGGATATCATCAAATTCTAATGGATGAGGAGGATGCAGAGAAGACAACTTTTATCACACCCTGGGGTATGTACCATTATCGGGTGATGCCTTTTGGTCTTAAAAATGAGGGAGAAACCCATATGAGGGCTATAACAACTCTTTTTCATGACATGATTCACAAGGAGATTGAAGTATACGTGGACGATGTCATCATCAAATCCTGCAAGAGTGCGGATCATCTTATCCATCTGAAGAAATTCTTTGATCGCCTGCACCGATACAGCCTGAAGTTGAATCCTGTCAAATATGCTTTTGGGGTACCCGCTAGTAAATTATTAGGATTTATAGTCAGTCGAAGAGGTATCGAGCTTGACCCTTCTAAGATCAAAGCGATCCAAAAGTTGCCTGCACCCTATTGGGATTGATAGTCTGTCGAAGAGGTATTGAGCTCGACCCTTCTAAGATCAAGGCAATATAGGATTTGCCTCCTCCAAAGATAAAGAAAGAAGTCATGAGTTTCTTGGGGAGATTAAACTACATCAGTCGGTTCATATCCCAATCTACAATGATTTGTGAGCCTATTTTCAGGATGTTGAAGAAGGACGCGTTGACAAACTGGAATACAGAGTGCCAAACCACTTTCAACACTATCAAAAGCTATTTGTCTAATCTTCCGGTGTTGGTGCCTTCGCGAGAAGAGAGTCCACTGTTATTGTATTTGTCGATCTCCGATAATGCATTTGGGTATGTGTTGGGCCAGCATGATGAAACCGGGAAGACAAGAAGTTTACTTTGCATGAAGCTCGATATACCTGCTTAGAGAAGACTTGTTGTGCCTTGACTTGGGTTGCTCAGAAACTAAGGCACTATTTATCTACCTACACTACATACCTCATTTCAAAGATGGACTCATTAAAATACATCTTTCAGAAAGTAATGCCGACTGGAAGATTGGCCCAATGGCAAATGCTGTTGAGCGAATTTAACATCATTTATGTAACTCAGAAAGTAATCAAGGGAAAGGCTTTAGCTGATCATCTTGCGGAGAATCTCGTTGACAGCAATTATGAACCTCTCAAGACCTATTTTCCCGATGAAGAGATCTCATTTGCAGGAAAGAATTTTAAAGGTATACCCGGGCTGGCGAATGTTCTTTGACGGAGCCGTAAATTGCCAAGGTAGTGGAATTTGGGTAGTCTTAATATCAGAATCTGGACAACATCATCCGATGGCCGCGAAACTTCAATTTTATTGCACTAACAATATGGATGAATATGAGGCTTGCATTTTAGGCTTGAGAATGGCCATAGGCATAGATGTTCAAGAGTTGCTGGTCATTAGAGATTCATATTTACTGATTCATCAAGTTCAGGGAGAATGGGCTGTGAAGAATCCAAAGATCATACCATATGTGCGCCTGGTACAGAGTTTGTGTAAAAGGTTTCGAAAGATCAAGTTCAAACACACGCCAAGGATACATAATGAGTTTGCTGACACCCTTGCCACTATTTCCTCGATGATTCAATATCCAGACATGATGTATATCAACCCTTTGGAGATAGATTTGAGGGAGCAGCCGCATCCGGGCCGTCATAAGCTGGATAGCTCTAGATGACTTCTATATTTACTCATTGCTCTTCTCACTTTCAGAACTCTCTTCCTATCGATATGTCATGAGTTTTAACACATTTTGGTGCAGATAATTCGGGGCAGTGGCCAAGATCACCACACTTTACCCAAAAGAATCTTTGGAAGAGAGCTATCCGGCGAAAAGCCAACAATTTCTTTCCGAGTGGAGAAATACTTTACAGGAGAACTCCAGATCTAGGTCTTCTTAGATGTGTTGATATCGAGGAAGCCTCGAAGCTTGTGGAACAGGTACTTAAGAAGAAACAGAAAACCAGGCATTAAAGCCCTTCCGGCTCATATATCATGCATCGCAGTGAGTACATCATTTCATGCATTGCGGAGACTCATGGTGAACCGGGGTCTGTGGTACTCACATGAATGGACTCACTTTGGCAAAGAAAATCCTTCGAGCCAGTTATTTTTGGATGACTATGGAATACGACTGTTGTAAGTTTGTACAGAAATGCCACCAATGTCAGATACATGGTGATTTGATTCGTGTCCCTCCTCACGAGCTCAAAGCTATGAGTTCTCCTTGTCCGTTCGTAGCTTGGGGCATGGATGTTATTGGTCCGATAGAGCCAGCCGCCTCTAATGGTCACAGGTTCATTCTGGTTGCCGTTGATTATTTTACTGAGTGGGTGGAGGCAGTCTCCTACAAGTCTGTGACAAAGAAAGTAGTAGCAGATTTTGTGCACAATAATTTGATATGCCGATTTGGAATACCAGATTTCATTATCACCGACAACGGGGCAAATCTCAACAGCAACTTGATGAAGGAGATATGTAAGCAGTTCAATATTACTCACCGCAATTCCACAGCATACCGCCCTAAGATGAATGGAGCAGTCGAAGCCGCCAACAAGAACATCAAGAAGATTTTGAGGAAAATGATCGATAGACACTGAGGATGGCACGAAATGTTGCCTTATACTTTGCTGGGATATTGTACGACTGTCAGAACCTCCATTGGGGCAACCCCGTACCTGCTAGTATATGGGACAGAAGCAGTAATACCGGTCGAAGTCAAAATACCATCATTGAGGATTATTCAAGAAGCTGAGTTGAGTGACGCTAATTGGGTTCGCAATAGGATCGAACATTTGGCTTTAATCGATGAGAAGAGGATGACGGCTATGTGTCATGGGCAGTTATACCAACAGAGAATGATTCACACCTTCAATTAAAAGGTAAGGCCTCAAATGTTCAAAGTTAGACAATTGGTGCTCAAACGCATCTTTCCAAATCAAAATGAACACAAAGGAAAGTTCGCCCCAAATTGGCAAGGTCCATACATGATTCGCAAGGTGTTGTCCGGAGGAGCATTAATCCTATCAGAGATGGATGGTCAAGAGTGGCCAAGATCGATCAATTTGGATACTGTCAAGAGATATTACGTTTGAAGATTTTAGAATTTGCATTATCTTTTTTCCTTTGTAATATCACTGATTATTTCTTGTATCCCCTAGATGAACTACGTCTGACCTGAATTCTCAAGAATGAGATACGTAGGCAGCCTATGTCGGCCTCGGTCATCCCCTTTTTAGATTTTATTATCACATCATTTCTTTCTTTTGAACTACGTCTGACCTGAATTCTCGAGAATGAGATACGTAGATGGCCTATGTCGGCCTCGGTCATTTCCTTAATTAAAATTTAATTTTTCTCTACCCCTCGAGCGGGAACTATGTTTGACCTAATTCCTATCTCAATGGGATACGTAGGCGCCACAACGGTTTGGTCGTACTCCCAGAATGGAAACTGGGATAGAATTTTTGAGAGGAACTCAAAAATTCCGAACAAGAAATCCATCTTCAGTCAATCGAAGTTCAGAACCTGACGAAACTTCAACTGGGACAGATTTTTTGAGAAAGATCTAAAAAATTCTCAAGGTATTTCTGATAAGTTGTCAACCCCTGACAACATCTAAACTGGGACAGAAATTTTGAGGTCGCCCTCAAAAATTTTGTTGAGCATTGTTACGAATCAGAAAGTCATCTCAGCGTAATCGGGAGTCCAAAGAGAACTGCGAGACATCAAAATCTATGTCAGATATGGAAATGTTCATCTAAGCTTTGTGTGACATGACAATTGGCAGTAATATTTGTTTAAAAGCTTTCTCAATTTGATTATTCTGACTTTTAAATATTTTTTGGTATAAATATTTTCTGTCTTCTGTTTATCAAGTTGGCAGTAATATTTGTTTAAAATCTTTCTCAATTCGATTATTCTGACTTTCAAATATTTTTTGGTATAAATATTTTTTGTCTTCTGTCTATCAAGGGGCACGAGATCAAAACACCCACAGTGGGACCAGCCGAGAAGCAGACGATTGAAGAATCAACATAAATCAATTCATTTTGAAACTAAGCATTTTCCTTTGGATGCAGGAACTAAATTCGCAAGACATCTTTGGATCCGCAGGGGCCCTATAAGACAATTTGGCGCAAGGGCTGAGAAATTTTATCCAGACTGATACAAGCTGGATAACTCCAGATGACGTCTCATTACTCTTTTATCTTTCTATCAATCTGTTATGATTTATAACACATTTTCTTAATACAGGAGATAAGATAACTTGGCACAATGACCAAGATCACCACACTTCAGCCAGGGAAATCTCTACAGGCCTTACAATAATCGAGGCATAAATGGTTCAGCCTCACTCAAATGTCCAGCAACTCATCTCATCGCGGAAAGAGGTTATTTTATTCTTACAGTTGGGTGTAGAGTGCTATTTTATTTCCGATTGCCGATCCAGGGCACCTCATTTCATTGCCAATCCAGGGCATTGCATACTTCGTTGCTAAAAGGCTCATCTATCATGCATCGCGGTGAGTACATATCATGCATCGCAGAGACTCATAGTGAGGATATTTACTTTTCAGCCGCCGAAAGGCTCATATATCATGCATCGCAGTGAGTACATCATTTCATGCATTGCGGAGACTCATGGTGAGGATATTTACTTTTCAGGTTCCGAAAGGCTCATATATCATGCATCGCGGTGAGTACATCATTTCATGCATCATGGAGACTCATGGTGAGGATATTTACTTTTCAGATGTCGAAAGGCTCATATATCATGCATCATGATGAGTACATCATATCATGCATCGCGGTGAGTACATCATATCATGTATCAAGACTCATGGTGAGGATATTTACTTTTCAGCTGTCGAAAGGCTCATATATCATGCATTGCGGTGAGTACATCATATCATGCATCGCGGTGAGTACATCATATCATGCATCGCGGTGAATACATCATATCATGCATTGCGGAGAGTACATCATTGGTGAGGTCTATTTTACTTTCCCCTTGCTGGAAAAATACATCATTTCATGCATCACGGAGAGCCATTGAAAGGATTATATATTCGTTGCCGCCAGAAGACTTTTTATTTACCAATCCGGAGCCACTATTTATTCATTGCCGCCAGACTATTTTATTTTCAGTTGCCAATCCAGAGCCATTATTTATTCATTGCCGCCAGAAGACTATTTTATTTCCAGTTGCCGATCTAGAGCCATTATATATTCATTACCGCCAGAAGACTATTTTATTTTCCAGTTGCCGATCCAGAGCCATTACATATTCATTGCCGCCAGAAGACTATTTTATTTTCAGTTGCCAATCCAGAGCCATTATATATTTATTGCCGCCAGAAGACTATTTTATTTCTAGTTGCCAATCCAGAGCCACTATTTTCATTGCCTCCAGAAGACTATTTTATTTCCCAGCTGCGCCCACAACATTATGGTGATTCGTTATCTATCACACTAGAGAGAAGAATACATATCAAATATGGTGTGGACGTCATCAAGTAGGATACAGCACAACGTGGAACTTTTTCTTAGCAGCGAACTGGGACATAGTCTGAAAGAGGGCGTTAAATCTTTTAGACATGAGCTGGGAAGCGACTACCACCACAATCCAACCATACCCCTGAAGGCATGTGGGAATTTCTTTAAGTCTGTTAGTTTTCAGTTTCTCATTTAGATGATCTCAACTCTCAACGGAGCCAATCTTCCAATCCAAGTGACAACGTACCAAGAGTTTTGGAAATTATGTCCATGTAAGTTCTCAATTATGAATGTGAAGAGCTTCATATTTATGGTTAAGAGGTTGCAAGCCTCTTTTTTATAATTCAATTTATTTGTCACTCCTTCTGAACCAGAGGTTATCTCAGAATGAGACTTCTTCTGCAACTGATAGAGTCGAACTACAAGCAGCCTGATTCCTAAGTCAGCGGTTGTCTCAGAATAAGAGATTTCTTCTTCAAGCAATAGAGTCGAACTACAAGCAGCCTGATTCCTAAGTCCAAGGATATGTAGGCAGGCTCGAGTTTAAAAAACTCGGCTGCATTCCAACACCAACCCCTCAAATCTCATTTTCGAGCTTCATAATTTCTTCATAATTCGATATTAGGATAACTTTTGAATTCTTTCAAAATCGTGTGTAAAATCAAGCGTTTTGAACTACAAGTGGCCTGAATTCTCATAAAACCTCAGATATATAGGAAACCTAGAACCAAGGTCCGGCCACAATTTTCAAAGCCTGCACCTAAAGTTTTTTTTTAAAAGATGTGGTCGACTAAAAATTAGGTTAGTCAAGTTTCTTTGTCCACGATCTCTTTTATCGATCATATCCAAAGAAAAGGACAGTTGTTGACACCGAATTTTTATCCTCCACATAGTAAATTACCCAATTTTATTTTTTCACAAACTAAAATATTTGTCTATTTTTATATAATAATAATAATAATCTATTTTATATATAATAATGATAATGAAAAAATAATAATTAAATTATCTGGTGCGTGGGGGTCACGCGCCCCCAATTCTCTTTTATTCCCTCTCTCACACGCTCATACTCTCTCTCTAATCTTCTTCTTCTTCGACTGAAAAAGAAGAGCAAAACCAGAAACCAAAGCCAGCAAAACCCGACCAGATCATTTCCCCAAACGTTCCACCATCACACCCCTCGCACGCTCCCCAAATCCCTATACCATCGCCCCTTCACGCGTAACCCTTCCCTTTCCCCATTCCCCATCGATTTCTTCTTCTTCTTCACCATGAAAGAAGAAACAGAAAACCAGGCATTAAAGCCCTTCCGCGCATGAACGACAGCCCTCGACAACTCTTTAATGTCAATGAAGAAACAGAAAACCAGGCATTAAATCCCTTTTGCGCATGACCGACAACCCTCGACAACTCTTTAATGTCGACCTCCACGCATGCCTCGATCGACTAAAGCAAAACCCTAGCCGACCCCTTTAAATAGGGGATAGGTAGTAGCGAGAAAAAAAAGGGGCAGCAAGAGAAGCATTCAAAAACCTGAAAACCTGTTCGATTTCACATTTGAAAACTCTAGAAAATCTATTCAATCTCACATAGTCATTCTCAACCTCATAGGGCCTTACTCAAATGGGATCCATCGGTCTAAAAACCAGAACATCCAGAAATAGGCGAAGCATTCCGGTGGTGGAGAGTCTTCTTCAAGTTTGAATTCGTCTCAGTTTGCTGTACCCATATAGGTAATATGCTCACTTGAATCTTTCCTTTCACTATAAATGATTGTGTAAAGTTTATGTTTCTGGTTTGTTATTAGCTGTGAATGTCGAGTTGATGTATCTCGGAATGGTTGTCTGGCTAAGTGTGTATGTTGACACCTTATTTTGATTCACTGAGTAATCATTGAAAATATTAGTCGACTATTTGCTCATTGATTTGTTCGAAGACACACTATGAAGCTTAAACTGTTTGTAGCTTATTCTTAATGATAGCTTCGACTTAAATGGATAAAAGCTGGTCTACTTGCATTACAATTGCTGATTAGTTTCCTTTTCTATTGTTTCGCAGCATGTATTCATGTAACATTACTCTGCTTCATTTTGTTCAAAATATCTTGATCTTGATTGCTGCATAAATAGTGTTTCTAAACGTGAGCATTGACCACTGAATATGTTTTTTTCACTGTTTGTATGCATTAGTCTTGGAATATCTTTGTTATGTATCAACCGTTGCATTGTTTATTCGTAAGACTCAACAGTGGTTGGAGGTACTGTGACATTTAAGCTTAACTTATGCATGTTTCGTTCTACTTGAGAGTATCTAATCTTCTCCTATAATTCCTGAAATATGGCACTAGTGTCATTTGTCCAGACTCAATAATCATTCTTGTTTGCCCCCCTTTTGTTAACTGACTGTTTAACTTGTTTAATACTTAGTTTAAAGACATTCCATCTTTGTTTTGGTATGCTTAGGCTAGAGTAGGTTCCCATTTGTTTCCCCCTTCTCTCCAATAGTTATGAACAACCCTATGCACCTCCTATTGATCCTATACCTCTATATGTGCAACTGATTTTGTAGATAACTGCATTCCTCAAGATTTGGCTGTTTGTGTTTGCATGTTAACAAGTATGAAATTGCAGTTTTTCTCGTGTTGTTTGGTTCTAAATCAAATCGCTGCCTCATGACTGATTTCAAACATAAAAATTATTATTTTGGTATATGTTAGCAAGTATAAAGTCTCAGTTTTTGTATTGTTTGGTTCTAAATCAAATCGCTGCCTCATGACTGATTTCAAACATAAAAATTATTATTTTGGTATATGTTAGCAAGTATAAAGTCTCAGTTTTTGTATTGTTTGGTTCTAAATCAAATTACTGTCTCATGACTGATTTAAACACAAAAATCAATACTTGGGTGTATGTCTCTAACTCTCCCTGTTCTTTCCGTGTGAATTCACTGATCCATTTTATTGCATTAATGTAGAATACACGTTGCATCTATTGTCACTTCAACTGGTTAGAACTCTGCTTTAGGATGTATTAAAGAAATGAAAAGATGGTTTAATCAATTATGTGGTGGCTAATACATTCATGTGTTGTTGTTCTGGTATTGGTTGGAAAATATTGAAACTTGTCTTGTGTGTCTCGCTTTAGGGTCAATCACTATGTTACCTAAAAAATTACAAGTTATCCATCATGTCATACTGTTTTCCCCACTGTAATTTTCCAGTGGACACCTACTGTCCACCTTGATCTTTTCTACTATTTTTATTACAAGTTACATTGGTGTGGTGTCAAACATTCGCATACATAACCTCTTAGCATCACTGTCACACTCTCTCATTATCATTGATATCACGATTATCCTGATTGGAACAATAAAATGTGGTTTAATGTTTTGTCAAGTCCTATTCTGTGTTTGTGATCTATTCCTTTGTTTTTTTAATTTTGTTCCCAAACCGACAGTTGGAAACTGCTAGAAGTTTGATCCTTTGTAACAGTGCCTTAAGGTTGTAACTATTATATTATTCCAGTCATTGTCTTATGCTTAGATTTTGAACAGTTAACTCTCTTTTGAACACTGTTTAGTTGACCTTGTGATTGGGCCTTTCTACATCTCACTATTGCATCTATAATTGTCAAACCTCACACCTTAAGTTATAAACTGTTACACCCATTCACAAATATGTTCATATACATGTTATTGTTTTGATTACATGCCTATTCCCTGTTTAAAAATCAGTTTTTTGTAGAACCTATTTATACATCCCTTCTTCCTGAAAATTGCTTTACTGATCAAATATTAGAAGTCTTGGTTTGCTCATTTTTGTTGTACATAGATCTATATAAATTTTGAGAGTGTGAATTTGATTAATAATACTAGAGTCATTTGAATTGTTGGGTTCAAAGTCCATGTCTAGATTTACATGATTAATTTTTGAAGCTTCTTCCTCACTTGGAACTCAAATGTTTATGTTCTCCTTTTATTTAATGTTGCTGGAAAATGAATGCGATCAACTTAAGTTTGTCTTACTTTAAAAATTCTCAACATTTACTCAGGTTAGCTATATTGCGTACTAATCTTTATTTTCTTCACCTTTGCATGACCTACAACTTTGGAGTTCTTTTGAACCCCATCTTGGATTTTCTTGGGCCATTGAGGCCCAAACCTCCTCTTCTTCAAGTCATCCCAAATTTCAGGACAAGGAAACTGAAATACAAGAATGGAAGCTGAGATACAGGGTCTGGAGGCAGAAATCAGTATATATAGACTGATATACAGCAGATGTACACTAAGTGTATATCACATCGAAGAAGGGCTAAAAGGCCCCAAAAGCAGCAGAACTTTAAATGGGCTAAAGGCCCAAATCTCCAACTCTCTCTCTTTTTATTTTATTTTTTTATGTGCTTGTATTTTTGTGGATACTAACATTGGTTATATTGATGATTTCGATCTAATTAATTTCCCCGACAGGTCTTCATCTATATTTACATTTTATATGATTTTCTTAGCATTAAAATCATTTTTCTACAAAAAGTTAGATTTTAATGAAAAATCCCTTCAAAATAATAATCAAATCTAATCAATTTCTTTCAATTTGTCCATATTTCGAACTTAGCCAGTTTCCTTAAAAAAATCAATCTTTAAGTTTAGTTAAAAGCTATCAATTTTAATCAATATTTTTAAATTAAGTTAACCCTTCCAAGGTCGGTCAATTCTTTTGAATTCAGTCAACTCTATAAATTAAATCAATTCTTTTAAATTAAGTCAACTTTTCCTATTCAGTCAATATTTTCAAATCAAGCAAATATTTTCAAAAAAGTTAGTCAAACTTCCTAATCGTCGGTTGACCGCATGTTAGTGGCCATTTTGAGTAATTAAGTTCTTTTCAAAGTGGAAATTGAACCCTTACCCATTTTCTCTAAAATTTTAAAGCTTTTCTGTTAGGTTTTAAAGTTTATTTTTGGTTTCCTAATTATCCTTAAAATTAGGTGGCGACTCTGTTTTTCTTTCAATTTTCGGGATTTCGGTTCGTGCTCAAATCAATTGAGCGTCGAATTTAGTTTCCGAAAAGAGTCGGTCATTTTTCAGGATAACATGCAATATGAACATTTTAAAGCTTTTAGCAAAAATCTCTTAGAAATTTACATTATATGAGATTGATTTTTTCAAAAGCTAATCATTCGCTTCAAAAAAATTAAATGTCAATAATGAGTAGGAAATTGAGGGAAGTGGGAGTACTTGGTGTGGGGTTTGTGCGTTTTTCTTTTCTTCTTTCATAATTTTTAAATTGAACAAAAAATTACTTTTTGAGTAATTTTATTTGTCATAGGAATTCAAAGGAACTATATTTTCAGTTGTTTTCTTTTTAATTTGTTATTTGCAATTTATTATTTTATTTTATATTTTAAATTAATTTAATAGCTACAAATTTCATTTTTAGTTTTAATTAACGTTGAAGTAAAAATAATTGTTTTTGAGTAATTTTAGGACTGTGCAAATAAGAGCGAAGTTGATTATCCTTTATTATAGGAATTCAAAGAGTACATTGAGTTTGCAATTTACAATGCATATTTTTGTATTTTAAATTAATTTAATAATTATAAAAAAATTTCGTTGTGTTGACATATGACGATTTTTGCCTCTCTCATTAATATAATTTTTTTAATATTTAAAAAAAATAAAGTTTAAGAAAACTAACTCACACGACAGTTATCCATGTAGAATTTTTTAAAATAAAAAGAATTAAGAAAATTTATATTAATTGTGGTAATTTTCTAACTTTAAAAAAGATATTTTAAAAATATTTATTAATTTTTTAATACTATAAAATTAAAAATATTATATTTTTAAGAATTAAAATTTTCTAATGGTGCTAACAGTAACACGTATCCACGCGTTGCACGAATATTTAAACTAATAGATAAAAGTATTATATCTTAAACTTCTAAATCTAACAACAAATAATCAAAACTTTTATTTTATACGTTAAAAATTAAATTTAAAAAAGTAGATGGTAAAAATTATTTAGATTATTTATTTATTTTCATTTTTCTTAGTTTCAAAAAATATTTTTAAATTTCAAATTTGTTAGTGCTTTTTCTAATTATACATCTACTATATACTAGTCATTAGCGTCCGTGCCCGCACAGGTCGAATAAATATTTTTTAATCTCAATTTTTGTGATGCAAATAGATTTTTTGCATGCATTTGTAAATTTTTAAGTTATTAATTATTAGACCTAGAAGCAGCCAAAGAAATATAATCAAACTTCTTTGGAAATATTAAATTACGAAACCTGCAAGTTTTTTAGCGGGTCTCATATTGAAGTAGCCGAAGAAATATAATCAAGCTGCTTTGAGAATATTAAATTAAAAAACTCAAAAAAATATATAATCGAGCTGTTTTGAAAATATTAAATTAATAATTAGCATCATGAAGCCCCAATGTTGCTATGCAAAAAAGCACAAAAATAATTTATCGTCAAGAAGCCTCAAAGTTGCTATGCAAAAATACAGCAAAATTAAATGTTGTAGTTAGGTTTAAACCTGCAATACTTAGCTTGAAATGTCAAGTTGTAACCACTAAGCCAAGAAGATGTCTTGTGCTAAAATGCCTCAAAATATTTACTTATTGAGGAATTATGTTGCTGTTGACATCCAATTTTGGCCTAACACTTCGAAAAATTCTTACTTTTTATGTTGATATTTTTAATTAGCTTAAAATACTTTTTAGGCGATTTTAGATTAATTTTTGATAATTGCTCTTATTTTTAGAATATTATAATTTTAATTAGTTTAATTTTAAATTTTAACGCAGTATGATGATTCTTTTTTTTTTTGTTATTCAGATATAATTATATGGGTATGTCCAATTGGCCCATAATTTGGACCCATTGTCTTTGTTACCCATTAGATTTTGACATAAAATGTATATATAATTAAGTGTGGATGAATAATATTTATATTAAAATTTAATAATTTTTTGATTTTTTTTTGGGTTTCACTATTCATCTTCTTCTTCGGCGAAGAGTTCGCCAGAGCTCCGACAACCCCTCTCCTTCTTTCCCTCACCTCGCCGAAAAACCCTCATCCTCTTCTTCACCTAGCTACCACCAAACATCCACCAACAAAGAACTCCAAAAAACGCAGCCCTCAAACCCCCAAAAATGTCATAAAAAAAACCACTCCTCCACCCTCAAAATACCAACCAAATCAGCCACCAAATAACACCCATTTCAGCCCTCAAACCAGCCCCCAAACAAAATGAAACTCAGCTGCAAAACGCCTCACAGAACCATCACAAATTGTAGCCAAAATCAGCTACCAGACAACACTCATTTCAGCCCCAAACTCCATCGAAACACCTCCAAAAACGCAGCCCCACCCCATGAAACCCCACACAAAAATCTCCCATAAAACTCCCAAATCAGTTCGTTAAACACCACCCAAAAACAACCCTAAATCAACCCCAAAACATCTTCAAAACCCGCTCCAAAACAGCCCCCATTTCCCCACCCAAAATCTCCACGAAAATCAGCCACAAAATCACCTTTAAACCCATCAAAATCAACAACCAAACAGCAGCAAAAACTGCTGAAAATGACCCCTTTTCCAGCCCCTCTAACAACCATCAAAACTACACCATTTCAGCCCCCAAACTCGTCAGAAATCGCCACAAAAAATGTAGCAAAAATAGCCCCTAGATTGACCCATTTTCTTCCCCAAAAATCAGCCCCCAAATCAGTCCCAAATCACAACCAAAACACAACCCCAAAACCATCCCAAACTCGCCAGGAAACACCACAAAATGCAGCCAAAAATCAGTCACCTTTCTCCACTCAAAATCATCCATTAACACCACCAAGAACCACCATAAACCTCCGTCGAAACCCAACCCGAGATCCCTTTCCAATTGCTGCCAGTTCCTTCCCCTTTTCTCTTATCAAGTTTTAGTGAGATCGTGGCTCTAGACATGACTCCAATAACATCAAACAACTTCATTACTTTTGGAACCTCGTTACAGATCTGGTCGTCTCTTTCAGTGTATGTATCTTCTACATTTTTGTTGAGTTTTCATTCCCCTGCTTAGCGTTTTTGGTTCTTTGTTTAAGTTAAACTTATTACTTTTAATATATGTATTGTTAGACTTATGTTTATTTAGTGTTGCCATAGAGTCTTGGGTATTATTTCTTTTATTATTTATTCATTTGTTAGTTTGGATTTTATAGTTATCTGTGATTTATTTTTGTCAATTTATGATTTATTGTTTGTCATTAACTGTGATTTCTTAGTATTCTTCCATTTTTGTTAACTTTTGAGGGCATTACTCCTATTGGGTAAGAGTTAAGATAATGGTTGTAATTATTAAATTGTTGTTATTTTGGATCATTTAACGTTATATATCATTGCATTTGAT